>LGRX02033910.1:0-72518 GCA_001247695.2 Cymbomonas tetramitiformis | reverse complement strand
GCCTAGCTAGCCGTCACCCCCCTGCGTCAGCCCCCTGCCTAGCGAGTGCGGGGACTCATCAGAAGCGTCCTGCAGCGACAGCGGTGATGGCGGCGCTGAGACCCGCTGCGTTGCGAGGGGCTCAGTCCCCAGGGGAGGCGCCCTGCACCTCATGAGGCGCAGTTGCACCGAGACACACGCATTGGGGGGGGTCCCGAGAGGCCCGCCATGCCACGCGCCTCACAGAGTCATTGCTGAGCGAGTCATTGAAGCTCAGGAACAGTTCACACAGCTGCTGCCACGTGGCGGCCTGTCAAGCTGCCAGCGGTGCGGTGAGGGAGCACGCAGCGAGGGCAAAGCATGCCTGCTGTGGCGAACGAGAAGGCGGGTTGGTCCAGGAAGCCCATTGGATGCTTCTGGTCGCCACTGGCATACGCCTTGAGGAGGGCTGAAACCGCGCCTTTCACTCCACATGCACCAGCTGGCTCACAAAGTGATAGCACGGTGGAGAGGCGTGGAGTGGCCCCAGCGCGGAGCTGCTTGCATCACACGCCTGGGCTGACCGCTGCTTGCCTCACACGCGCCTGGGCTGACCGCAAGGATTTCCTGCCGGGGCGGGAAGCTCATCAGGAGTTCGAAGAGAAGCTGGAGAAGGAGAAGGAGAAGCTCTACTTCAGGAACTCGCAGGTGTGGGGTGACGAGGGCGTGTCATTGGCTACAAATCCGCTGCTTCCAAATTCGCCGCACTGTCTTCCTTTCCGCGCTGGCTTTCGTCCCACGAGAGGTGTTCGCTGCGCTCGGTGAGGCATCGCAGGCGGGCCGCGTTGACACGGCGATGGCACGAGGGCATGTAGCAACCCGGCGGCTGCCCGCTCCTCCCGGCGCCCGCTGCTGGACACGCGGGAAAAGCGTTTTTTCAGTCCGCGGCGGAATGCTCTGCGAGGACCAACGGTTGCGATGCAAAGGTGAAGAAAGCGAGAAAGGAGAAAGGGGCCGGATTCGCTGGAAGCTCTTCACGGACGATCTGATGATGGGGAGTGACTGTTCACGGACGATCTGATGATGGGGAGTGACTGTTCACGAATGATATGATGATGGGGAGTGACTCTTTACGGACGGTCTGATGATGGGGAGTGCCTCTTCACGTCCCGCACCACAATGTTACAAAGGCAGCCAAACAGACGGAGCTCGATGCTGCGAGACGCTCCTCGGCCTCCCCTCCTCACGAGATGCTCACCCAGTCCCAGTCGGCCTTTCGCGATTCCGCGGTGGCTGCGCGCCGTGGCCTGCAATGACTCAGGTGGCGTGGGCATTTGATGTTAGGGGGTTACGGTGTGAGATTTGCCGCGCTCAGGTATTCCGGCTCACCAAGCTGCTCGGCGAGGTGGCAAAGCTCGACCCTACTGTGCAGGCTGGCATGAGCGAGGAAAGCTTCGACGAGCTGCTGGTAAGTCGAGCCCTCGCCTGCCGGCTCCCTTCGCCATGGTCCGCACAGACCTCCGCGCCCAGATGCGGTGGGCCTGGGCGCGGATGGCATCGCCGGGTCAATCAATGTTCATGCCGCGAATGGCCATACGCATGAAAGGTCCAATCAACGGGGTGGCGTCGGGCCGGGTTGTGAGACGCCTGGGATGTGGGAGGAGCGCTGCTCCCAGGAGGTCGGCGACGAGCAGTGCGCTCCCCCAACTCCCGAAGAGCTGAGGCGTCCTGGCGACTTCGTGGTGAGCTGCGCCCCGCACACCCGTGATCCGCATCCCTCTGGCGCTCCTCTATCGGTTCTCAGCGGTTCTCTGCGGTTCTCAGCAAGCATGGCCGCCGCCGCGCAGTTGTGATTTCAGGGGCGCGCCTCCCTCTCAGCCAGGCTCTGTCACGGCGCGTCATGCTCGGGCACGCCCGGGGCGCGCCTTCTGGAGGCTCCATGGTAGCTAACGCATCGGCGAGCTGGGCAGGTGGAACTGACGATTATGAAGTCTATGGTTCATGCTGCCGAGCTGAAAGCGGTGCGTGTCTCCCTGTGGCTGCCCTCTCATACAACCCCCTCCGTGTGCTGCCGCTGTTCGGCCCGGGGCCCCGGATTGCTTCTCCACCTCAGCTGACGCCGGGGACGCCGGTGCCGGCGCGGGCTTGGAGAGGCCTCCGCCTGCGCTGCCCCCCGAGCGGATGCCGCTCCAGGGAGGGCCGTTGCTGGAGAGCTCGCCGCCGCTCAGTTGGTGGATGGAAGGTTGCCGCCCTCGCCCGCATCAAGCCACCGCGGATCCGACGCGCACTGCCGGCTTCTGATTGGCTGCGGGGGAGGCGGTGGGCTGGCAGGGCAACGCGGAGGCACTCGTGGAGAGGGCCACGAAGGACACCAAGGCGCAGCTGCGCGCCACCCAGCAGAAGCTCGGCGACACCAACCAGATTGTCTACAGCCTCAAGGTGAGCTCCCATACACCAGGGCTACCTCGTATATGCTGTACTGCATCTGGCGCCAGTGCTCCATTACTGCGGCGCTCGCCGCATCCGGCGCCAGTGCTCCATTACTGCGGCGCTTGCCGCATCCGGCGCCAGTGCTCCATTACTGCAGCGCTCGCTGTATCCGGCGCCAGTGCTCCATTG
Organism: Cymbomonas tetramitiformis; assembly: GCA_001247695.2. Taxonomy (NCBI): domain Eukaryota; kingdom Viridiplantae; phylum Chlorophyta; class Pyramimonadophyceae; order Pyramimonadales; family Pyramimonadaceae; genus Cymbomonas; species Cymbomonas tetramitiformis. The sequence continues at coordinate 69,941 of LGRX02033910.1, read as the reverse complement.
CTGCGGCGCTCGCCGCATCTGGCGCCAGTGCTCCATTACTGCGGCGCTCGCCGCATCCGGCGCCAGTGCTCCATTACTGCGGCGCTCGCCGCATCCGGCGCCAGTGCTCCATTACTGCGGCGCTCGCCGCATCCGGCGCCAGTGCTCCATTACTGCAGCGCTCGCCGCATCCGGCGCCAGTGCTCCATTACTGCGGCGCTCGCCGCATCCGGCGCCAGTGCTCCATAACTGCGGCGCTCGCCGCATCCGGCGCCAGTGCTCCATTACTGCGGTACTAAGGACGTTGGGCAAGGCACGGGTTCTGTGGGGCTGCGGCAGGAAGAGATGGTGGAGGCAAATTGCCAGTTTGTGATGAACCGGTGCTGGAAGAGGTGCGCAGTGCGGCAGCAGACCACTTTTCCACTTTCCTCGCCATCCACAGCCCAGAGCCGCCTCTCCCCGGACCACCAGGGAATAGAGTGCCCCCTGTGCAGACGACAGAAGTGGCTCCGCCCGGGCGTCTCAGTCATCGGTTGTGTGATGGATCTGGAGCGCGAGCTCATGCAATCCTGTACGGTTTGAGGGGGGAGAGGGGGCCGGGTTTGGAGGGGAAGAGGGGTCCGGTTTGAGGGGAAGAGGGGGCCGGGTTTGGGGGAAGAGGGGGCCGGGTTTGGGGGGAAGAGGGGTCCGGGTTTGAGGGAAGAGGGGGCCGGGTTTGGGGGAAGAGGGGCCGATTGAAGGGGAAGAGGGGGCCGGGCTTGGGGGAAGAGGGGCCGGGTTTCGGGGGAAGAGGGGTCCGGGGTTTGGAGGGGAAGAGGGCCGGGTTTGGGGAAGAGGGGGCCGGATTTAAGGGGAAGAGGGGACCGGGTTTGGGGGGGGAAGAGGGGGCCGGGTTTGGGGGAAGAGGGGGGCCGAGTTTGAGGGGAAGAGGGGGGCCGGGTTTGGGGGAAGAGGGGGCCGGGTTTGAGGGGAAGAGGGGGGTGGCGGAGGGGTTGAGCAGATGGCTTCGAAGGCGCACGCTTCGGAGCTGAGGAGCAAGGAGAAGCAGCTGAGCAGCCTGCAGCACGACATGGACCAGATCACCGATCGCTACGAGTCCCGCATCCAGGAGGTCAGCGCTTCCCCGGCCACCTCGAGTCGCACCCGCATGCGAGGGAGCCCCCCTGCCTGCGGCATGCGTGTAGTGGCCACGCAGCGGAACTCAACCCCCCCCCTCTTTACCGCAGAGTACCAGCACGGCCCGAACCAGTTCGTCCTCAGTCCTCGCAGGCTGCTGGTCCTGCGGCTCCGCGCGCCGCAAGGGGTGTGCCTAAAGCGAGTGCCTAAAGTGAGTTCCAAGAGGCTACACCTGGAGCTTCTTCTGTTGGCCGTCCGATGGTTCCGTCGTTGGCCCGCCTGGTGGCTTATCTGCCAGCGGCTTGGTCAGCACTCCGGGGGGTGATGGGGGATTGGCCAATCAGATGCAGAGCGCCGTGAGCGCAGCAAGGAAGGCGAACAAGGAGCAGCAGCGCAAGATCGAAGTACGATTTCTCGCTCGCCCTGCCGCGCTGTTCTCCGCCTCCCCTTCCCGGACCCCCTATGGAAGCCCCTTCCCGGACCCCCTATGGAAGCTCTATGGAACGCCAATGGAATGCCGGACTGAGGGGTCAGGGGTCATCGAGTGTTCAGCCAAAACCATGTACTTTGATTACACTATATTTAGGATGAAATTTCGTTACGTGTGAAACAAGAAGGTGGTTTTCGTGCAACACTGGACGAGTCTTCACCCCTCTGCCAGACCCTCAGCTCTACCTCCCTCGGTCCCTAAAACCTCCGCGCTGCACCATCCTCCCTCCATACACCCCGACTTCCCACACTGCTCTGATATACTGTGCCAGGCACCGCGAGGGTTCGCCGCGCGATGTTGAAGTAGCCATAGGCGTGGCGAGGCCCTGGCCGCGGATGCCACTGGAGAGGCAATGTTTGCATTCCACGAGGGGCTCCCCTCATGGCGAGGAGGAGGAGGAGTGGCTCGCAGGAACTGACGGCCTTCGCAGCGGATGTCGCAAAGCAGTTCATGCACAGCTTCCAGTTGATGCTGGACCAAGACGCCACGAGGCACGCCCTCACTGGCTCATCGGAGGGGAACTCCAAAGTGGCACTGCGAATGCGTCATCGGGCGTGGATGACACCTGATGGACCCCTGTCAGACTGAGCCACCGTCACTGGTGGGCAATGTGGCCACGATGTGCTTGCGGGCATCACTTGGGAGTGGTGCAACTGTGTTGTGACGGCGAGTGTCGCTTTGCTGTTAGCCTGCGCGCGTGTCGCTGGGATGACTGTGGGCTGCCTTTTATCGGCGGGCCTCGTGTCGTTCATTACGGCAATTGAGATACACACTTGGGGTGCCACGGGGTGTTGTGCAGGGGAATGGACATCGAGCTGCATAGGAAGATTCAGGGCGATATGAGAGGCAAGCTAATCGGACGGATCGTCTACAGCCACGACAGCACCAGAGCGCTCATCAGCCAATCGGATCAGGCTCAGAGGAAGGCGGAAGAAGAGCGCAGCCTCCTCGAGTCGCAGCATGTGCGCGAGCCCCTTCCCGCGACCTCCCGCCTCGACGCTTTCCTGCTTTGCATCCGCCTCTCGCTGGTTCCCATTTTGCCTCCCTGCCGCTTCTCCTAGCATGCTCTGCTCTGCCTCATTGCCACGAAGGCGGGAGGAGTCGAGCAGTGTCAAAGCTGCCCGCCCGAGCCTCGATGCCTGCTGGGCTTTGCCTAGCCACGCAGCAGCACACCTCGGTCTACCACCTCTTGAAGGGTCGCCGCTGAAGGGTCGCCGCTGAAGGGTCGCTCTTCGAAGCAAAGCGGTCGCAAGCGACACACAGGGCAGCGCTGCGTGCATCCTGCCGCGTATCAAGGTGGCCGTAAAGTCGAGTGACGCTGTGCAAGCGGCTCTCGCCTCAGCCCGCGCTGCCCGAGGCCGGCCCTGCCCGGAACCTCAGCCCGCGCTGCCCGAGGCCGGCCCTGCCCGGAACCTCAGCCCGCGCTGCCCGAGGCCGGCCCTGCCCGGAACCTCAGCCCGCGCTGCCCGAGGCCGGCCCTGCCGTGCTGGAGATGCAGTGGCGGTCCAGTCCCACACCCAGCGCCAGGGCCTGCCAGCTGTCGCTTGAGCCAGGAGAGGCGTGGCATGTGCAGCCCTTGCGGCGGCGGCGCTGCATCGCGTGATCGCCGCAGCCAAAAGCGTTCGGTTCACAGCCTTTTCCGGCGAGTGCTGCGCCCAATCGCAATTTAGTGCTTCTCGCAGATGCACGGGAGGTCATTCGCCTCGGGAAGACGACTATACTCTCTCTCTCTTTTGTCTCTCTCCGTGTCTCTGTGTCTCTGTACAAGACCGAGGGGTGCTCTGTGCCGAGGGGTTGAGGTTTGACTGCTCTCCGAAAGGAGGCTGGAGGAAGTGTGCACGCGGCGAAAGCGCCAGTGAGAGATGCGCGATTGCGGCTCCCCGGCCAGGAGAGGCTCCTCAACGAGAAGAACTTTCTGGAAGACGTGTGCGCAGCTCTGTGCGATGGCCTGATGAAGGCGCAGGTGATGGATACCCCGGATCCTGCCCGCCCCGTGCCCCCCCTCCCCCCCTCGGATCACCTGTCTGCAGCGGCCAGGAGGCTTCCGTTCTCAGCCGGGGGAAGCACTTGCTCGTTGTCAGCCAGAAAGGCCCTCAACCCTTGAGACTGTATCTGGACGTATGTCATCGTCGCCGGCACGCATACCAGTGGTGACTATTGTGAAGGTGCAAGCAGCGGGCGCCCCTCCCGCACGAGGTGGTCGTCCACCGCAGCCACTGCAGGTCCCGGCGCCGGCAGTCGGATGCACCCTGCGGGCGGCGCTGACGTGGAGGCGGCGTGCAGAGCATCCAAGAGGGCACGGAGAACATCGTGCAGCAGACGATGGAGATGCTCGCTGCGTCGAAGGCGGTGGAGGGGATGACCATGGAGATCCCTGCGAGGCACAGGCCTGGTCTCGAGGGCACCTTGAGCTCCCAGCAGCTCCCGCAGGTGCGCGCGGGTGGATGCCTCCAGCAAAATGTGTGTGTCACCATGCTTTTGACCCGGATGTGAGGTACTGGCGCGTCGCTGTGAACGGGGACGGCCGCCGGGTGGAAGTGGGTTTTGGGTGGCGGTTGTCCCTGTGGTACCATTCTGGCGGGCACTGCCTCTTGAAGAGCTCGGTGGATTCGTCTGCCTTTGCTGCAAGGAGAGGCAGAGGGTGATGGAGTCCAAGTTTTGTTTTCCCCTTTTTGCGAGGAGTACTAAGGTGCCCGCATGTTTTCAGTTTTTTACCATGGGGTGTCCGTGCCGTGTGGTGTGACTGCGCATTCATGGCATAACCATGGACCAACGTGTCCCATCCATCGACCGTGAGCCACTGGGGGGCACGCCAGCAGGGTCCGCTTACTCCGTAACCCTGGGACCAACAATTGTTGGGCGATGATCGGTCACATCGTATCATCTCTCCATGCTGCTTTGCATCTGGGTTGGGAATATGTTGAGTTGGTGGTATCTTGTCACGGCCCCGCCCTGCTCCTGATTTGCTTCTCACGTCCACTGGGATGATGGTGGGCTGGCTTTTGTCGGCTGATCGCATGCCATTCAGTGTGTGTCGCCGCCTGCTGGATCCGGCGCGGCCCGGCTCACTTGTGCCCGAAATGGGCTGCACCCGGGCGGCCACGGTCTCTTCGAGCGCGGATGCTGTGTGGGATGCTCTGCGGTGCCCAATTATTTATGATCCAACGGTTGCGGTTGCAACAGTGCCTGCCTCCGAGCGATGTAGGCTGACTCGATGCATGGCGGGCGCAGCTGATGAGAGCTCTCAAGAGTCGAAGGACGGCCGCAGACTTGCACAGCCCCCGGCAAATGCCAGGTGCCCCCCCTGCCCCAAGCGGAGCGAGCGCCGTGCCCGTGCCCATGCCCGTGCCCGTGCCCGTGCCCGTGCCCGTGCCCGTGCCCGTGCCCGACTCTCCACAAAACGAGGAAGCTGGCTTGTGGTGTTCGGGTGGGAGCTCTGGGCCTGGAGCCGTCCTAAACCCTACCCCCCCCCCATAAAAAAGCCCCTAAAACCCTAAACCCTAAAAAATATTGGCTTGGCGATGCTGCGCGTTGGCTGTGCAGCTGCGCCGCCCGCTGGTGTGTGCTTATTGCATCATATCAGTGCGTCACGACAAGTGGGCGGAGCTCGGCGCCCGCCGGAGACCAATGGGGCTGCAAGGGGGGCGTGTGCACGGCGCAGGTCTGCTGGAAGAGGGGGCGGCACAGGCGGCTCCAGAAGGCGACGGCAAGCAACCCCCAGAGCCGGTGAATGAGGTGCTCGCCACGGTGGCGGCGCTTTGCACGGCGACGGCGCACCAAGAGGCCATCCAAGAAAGTGCTCGGGAGCGGGACGAGCTGCGGGTGGGCCGCGGCGACCCCCTCTCCCGACCTGGCAAGGACAGCCATCCGCCAGAATTGAGATGTTAGGCGGGAACTTGCGAGCTTTCATCAGCATCCTCCTGCCTGCCGCCCACGCCCTTCTGCCGCGCCTCCGTGCTCCTTGCTCCCATTCCGCTACCGGAAGTCCCTTGTCTCCCCTCTTGCGATATCCATGGTGGCTTGACCATCCCTCGGGGAAGATGACGCAACGACAGTGGAGCGTCATCGACTGCGCGCGGCGATGCTATAGCCGCTGCGCTGCTCCACGCGTCAGCGCTCGGCCTGACGCTGCCATGGGCGGCCATCTCGCCGCCGCTCGGCCCTCCGCGTCCCGCTCTGCCATGGCGGGCTCTATGCAAGAAGCTCTCAAGGTGGATGACAGCAGACTCCGCCGCGGCGTACGCCGGTGTCATGGGAGAGGAGTACTGTAGCGGTGCGCCACCCGCCGTGTGATCACCGGGTTTCCTCCGGGTGCTGGCAGGAGGATCTGGAGAACAAGCAGGAGGCGCTGGACATGATTCGCAGCGGGCGCGGCAAAGGTGAGCGCCTCCTCACGCACGAGGCCCTCCATCGGAGCCAACCCCGGCACCCGCACATACCCATCATCTCAGTGAACACATTGCAATGCCAGCGCTCATGACCGATGGCACGCAAGGGGGGTCTTCACGCGACCCCGCGATCCGCAACTGATGGATTATTTCGATCACGGCCATTGTGCACGTTCGATGCCCTGCGCACTACCTGACACAAGGCTGCCGGAATCGAGGCTCGTTGCGGCGCGGCGGTCTGTGGTGCTTGCCAGACTTGGCGCTGTGCCTCGTCCGGCGCGCTGCTCCTGCGCTGGAGTCCGTGCAAGCACCCGAGGGAGCGGAGGAGCGGAGGTGCAGGGAAGAGAGACCTCGTGAAGATGACGCCAATGGCAGAGGCGGTCATCGACGAGTTCGACTTCTCGTCACTCCAGCAGGACATGCTCTTGACCGCGCTGCATGTGAAGCTCCTGGTGCTGCCCCCCGCCCTCCCTGCCCCTTATCCCGTCAGGGTCGCGGGAATGGGAATCACCACGGCCTCCGCCCGCTGCGTCAGCGTTCTCCAGCAGAAGAAATACGCCGCCGGTCGAAATAGTTTGCTGCGGGGAAAATTCCACTTCTGAAGCGCCCAATCCACCGCTACAAGCTTCACCTTGAGAACCTGTGCCCAGGGGGAGGGCGTGTTCTGAGAGTGATATTCAATGCGGCGAGGGAGCCTCCGAAATGCTCAGCGATGTTGTCTTCAGACTCGTCGTGGAAGCTTAACACTGCCTCAAGGTCGCGTTGATCAGAGTCGGAAAAATGCGGTCGAGCTCACCGCGACGTCGGCGGGCATGCGCTGGCCCCAGCTCAAGGCCCCCCAGCGTCCGTCACGCATCCATCCGACACGAAGCACTGCGCCACATGGTTCCCTGCCTGCTCGCTGCTGATGCCGGTCTCCCATAGACAGCTTACCGATAGCCTCCCCGAACACTCATGACCCTCTGCTGCAGATGATGCGCTGAATTGGCGGCCCTGGGCGGCGCGGGGGGGATGTGGCGGAGCAGGAGGGTGTGGCGATGTGGAGGAAGGTGGAGGCGCTGGTGGTGGTGGAGGCGCAGGATGTCGACGCCCTGTGTCACACGATGCAATCCCTGCCCAAGGGTTGCCGCGCGCTGTCCATGAAGTCCACGTCGACCATCTGGGACGGGTCCGGGCGCGAATTGGCCGACCAGGCAATCGTGGATATGGCCGCAGACGTGCGCGCCCCTGGCCACGCTTCCCGCTGCTGGGCCTGCGGAGGGGGGCCTGGGAAAGGGTGTGGTTGGGGATGCCGGTGCGGTACTGCGGGCTTGCTCAAATCGAAGAGTGTGAGACCGTCCTTAACACTGGGACCATCATTGGGGATCTGGGAGTCGTGTTGATTCCGGCTCACACCCACAGGGTCTCATCACCCCCAAAGGGTCTCATCCCCCTCCCCCCACAGGGTCTCATCACCCCCTCCCCCACACACACACACAGGGTCTCATTTGGAGGGGCGGCCCTGCATGGGCATAGGGCGGAAAGGACTTTCTCAAGATTGGTACAGTGGAACTTTGTTGGCATGGTGTCATGTTATGACAGAGGCTCTTCGTGCAGCTGCATCGGATTTTTGTTCACATTCGTTTATTTGTATGCTGATTGGTGTGCCCGGAAAGAGGCGCCCGCCCGCTCAGGCCGCCCTCGCGCTTCGCGCTCATTGTTCGCCGTTCATCAATGCGGCCATGAGGAAAAGTCGTTGGGGGTGTTAAAATGATGCGGAAGTTGTGGCACAGTATCGTGCATGGTAGCGCCGCCCTCGCAGCCTCCCATTGGCCATGTGGCATTAGCCACAGGGAGGCCACGCAGAAGGAGCGCAAGCTCCGCGGTGAGAGGCGGAGCGAACACGAAGTAGAAGTGGGGGGTACTGCAACGTGAGAGAGATGATCGGAATTTCTATACCGATGGTAGGAGGGTAGGGAGCGAAGGTTCTATCATGATGCAGACACGGGAGGGGATGGGGGCTCCAAATGGACGAGGGGATGTGATGCAGAGGTGGGAGGGGTTGGAGCGCGTGAAGCTGAGGGAGACGGGCGTGAGGGCATGTTCATGGAACACAGAGCACACGGATGGATGGAGAGAGCGGGAGACACGTTGGATGAGAGACGCTGCCGCCAGGTCCCCAAAATCTGCCGCTGATGTGGCAGGGTGCTGTGGAGGATGCAGGCGGTGAAAGACCACCACCGGCTGCTGGGGTTGATGAAGGATGCGATCATGGCCGCCTCGGAGGGCTCCGAGCCCCCGGCCAGCCTAAGCAAGGCGATGCGCCACATGCTGCATCGTGGGGGGGTACGCCCCCGCAGGGCCGCCCAGTGCGCCGCAGCCATCCGCGCATGCACGCTGTCAAACGCCTCCGCCCACCCTTCTCCCCTCGGCCGCCTTGCTTCTACTCACTTGTTCGTGGCAACCGACTTGGCGAGGCTCGAGTAGCCTTGATCACTGATCGGGGACGTCGCGGGGTGGACGGGGGCGGAGGGTGGGTGCAGGAGGACGATCTCTATGTACAGGACCGTCCGGTCACGGCTCAGAGGCACGAGCTGGATGAGATGTGTAAGTTCGTGGTGAATGAGTGCGACGAGGTAGCGAAGCTTCTGGATCGAGTCGTGGCGGGCGGCGCGCAGCTCAAGGCGGCGAGTGTGAAGGTGACGGAGATGTGCTTCGGGTTTCGGGCGGACAAGTCCAACCGCGTCGCCGGGGAGGCTTTGCTCACGCAGCTGCGCAAGGTGCAGCCCGATGCGACGCTCCCTTCCCCAGGCCGCCTCCAGGTCGCGGGGCTGCGGACTGATCCGCTCAACCCTCTTCCTTACCATGGACACTCTCGGCTTTCTGACCCGAGCACTGGAGCCGAAAGGATAGTTGGGATCCCTCCCACACCCATGATCCCATGCCCCGGGGCGCCGCAAGACCGTGACTCGCCCAGCTGCCGACCCACGCCGATCTCTGTCCCAGCTCTAGGCCAAGCGCCTCTTCTAGTTTCCCGGCTGCGCCCATGGCAAGAGGGCGCAGCGCTCTGTGAGAGAGGGCATGCCGCCTACCCATGTGTTCTGGAGACGTGGAGCTGGCATCCACCCCCCTGGCACGGCCGGCCCCCATTCCCAAGGCCCTCGGACCCGCACCGCCCATCAAACTGTCTGTCCTGGTCGGACTCCCTGGCATAGCTTGGCTCTTCAATCGCACTCTCCAAGCCCGGTCCATGAGGGCCAACCTCTCCCCCTCCACGCGGCGCCCCTCCTCACACCCCTGCCACCAGCCCTGAGACGGCCGCGCCTGGCCAGACACCGCCTGGACCACCCAGGACATCTGTGCGCCAACGAAACCCCAGCACCCCTAGCACCCCCGAGCGCCCCCTAGCACTCTTACAACCATCCCCCAGCATCCCATGGCGCGCCTGTTCAGAGTATTTAGGGTTTGGGTTTGAAGTTTGCAATTTGGGGGTTTTGGTGTGCACCTCGCGGTCAGACACAGAAGAGACCACTTTTGCACACGCGCATCCGTGCCTGAAGGGTGTCTCTTTTTCTTTTTTTCCTTTTTGCCTGAAGGGTGGGGAGCCCGAGGTGGGGAGGTGGGGCGCAGACGCGTTTAATAGCGCTCAAAGTGGTTGAAGCGGAGGACAACCTTTCGCGGGCCACCGCCACCTACCGGGCTGAGGTGGGCCCCCCTCTCGCTGCGCGCCGCCTTCCAGGGGTGATCCGACGTGGATGATGCGAGGGTTGAGGAGTATCGGGCGCTGCGGCTGCCCACGGCCCCGGCATTCGAATGCCGCCGCATACTGCATTCCCTGCACGGCTCGCCGGCCATGTCAGGAACCTGGGTGGCGGCCAGCCGGGGGCATCGCAGGCGCAAGCAGCTGTGGCCACCCCTCTTGATATATAGATGGGCGCATATATATATACAATCTCTGTATATATGATTGTCCTCCTGGACAAAGAACGGAGCAAGAGCAAGATCGCCGTCCGTGCCACTCGAATGTGGAGATCAACGGTGTGGTGTGCGCCAGCCAGGGCCAGGGCCTGTTCCCAAGGCCATTTCCGCAGCGTTGATGGATGCAGGCGGTGGCTGAGGCAGTGCGAATGGGAGGGTGGAGGGCTTGGCAATGCAGGTGATCGACGTGATGCAGCACCAGCGAGCGGCTATCTACAGCCGACTGGAAGGCATGGACCAGGAGATGTTGCTGGAGGAGTACGCGCTGAGGCAGCAGTGCGCGGAGTGGCTGAAGATCTCCGAAGTGCTGCTCCAGTCCTACGTCTCCGAGGCGCAGCTCATGGACGCCGCGGATGACCTGGCCACGGCCCAGCGGACCCTGCGGTGGCTCCAGGTCCATACTCCGAGCCCGGGCCACCAGGCCCGCACCTTCTGAGCTTCAACTAGCTGTGGCTCTGCGATGCTCTTCTTCCCGCCCTAGATTCCTGGGGGGAGGCTGCTAGCTGTGCCTGGCGCTCCAGGGATCTCAGGGACTGCGTGGAACGGGCGGCGGGGATCTGATGGGGCTGCATATGACAGCGTCTCCGGCAGTCCGCTGGGCGCTGCGAGAGACACGCGGGCCGCAATGGCTGCGGTGCTGGTTTTAGGGCAGTGCTGAGGAGTTGCCCGGCGGCGGGGCTTCCACAAGTGTGTGAGAAGGATGGGCCGCGCTCCTCAGCGGGTGGCGAGGTGGCTAGGTGGCGAGGTGGCGAGGAGTGTGCGCTGCAGGACTTCACGGCTAGGGCCGTCCGAGCGAAGGAGGTCTTCTCGGAGAAGCTGCTGGAGGCGGAAACGGATGTTGCGGCGGAGGCGTGCAGAGCAACACGTGACCTGGCGACGAGCCTTGTGCCTCAGGTGCTCCCTCTCCGAGCCCTGCACAGGGAGCCCCGCCGCGATGCTGGCACCTGGCGCAGGGAGCCCCGCAGCGATGCTGACACCTGGCGCAGGGAGCCCGGCCGCGATGCTGGCACCTGGCGCAGGGATCCCCGCCGCGATGCTGACACCTGGCGCAGGGAGCCCCGCCGCGATGCTGGCACCTGGCGCAGGGAGCCCCGCCGCGATGCTGGCACCTGGCATAGGGAGCCCCGCCGCGATGCTGACACCTGGCGCAGGGAGCCCCGCCGCGATGCTGGCACCTGGCGCAGGAGCCCCGCCGCGATGCTGACACCTGGCGTAGGGAGCCCCGCCGGCGATGCTGACACCTGGCGCAGGAGCCCGGCCGCGATGCTGGCACCTGGCACAGAGCCTGGCCATGATGTTGGCCCAGAGCTCTGGGCAGGGAGTACTCAAACATAATAGAAGCCGGCACTTGGCAGGAGCCTTGGCTCTGCAGGCAGAGGCCCTATGAGGATTCTGTGTACATGGATAGTTGGCACCTGGTAATGGGAGTTCTGCTACATGTTGATTAACTATGGAGTTTCCAACATGATACATTACCTACGAGGGATGTCTCGCTATGATAGTTACACCTGATGAGGAGAGCTCTCACATGATGCTGGCACCTGCATAGGAGTTCTGTTATGATGCTTGATACTTCTGGCAATAGGAGCTTGCCACTGTTACCATGAGCAGTTCGGCACTAGCAGGGAGTTCTTGCATACTGGAGTTAGCTTGCACAGGAAACATGTCATGACACATCTGGCAAGAGGAGCTCACCATGATAGTTGCACCTGGCAGGATCTCTGTACATATGCAGCTGACAAATCGCAGGAGCTCACACATGATGCTGGCGTGCCAGATGCAGGAGTTCAAATGTTACTACTTACACTTTGAGTTAGGAGTTCACTGCATGCTTGACATTCTGGTGCAGGGTCCGCCATGATGTCAGATACTTTGGCAGGAGCCCGGGCGATGCTGGCACCTAAGTAGGAGCTCCCGTCGCATGCTGGCACCTGGCGCAGGGAGCTCACACAGCACATGCTGGGCAATCTGGCGTAGGGAGCCCCGCCGCGATGCTGACACCTGGCGCAGGGAGCCCCGCCGCGATGCTGACACCTGGCGCAGGGAGCCCCGCCGCGATGCTGACACCTGGCGCAGGGAGCCCCGCCGCGATGCTGACACCTGGCGCAGGGAGCCTTGCCGCTCCGCCGCAAGGCTTGTGCAGTGGTCGCGCCGGGGTCGCCCATCAGGTGGGAGCTCAGGGGGTCGCCCATCAGGGGGGAGCTCAGGGGGGAGCAGCGGGCCGCGATGCGAGGAGCTTGGCCCGGCAATGGAAGAATCTAGGAGGCGGAAGCTTTCGCAGCGCGGTTTCGGGGGGGCGCCGGAAGGGGAGCGGACAGGGCGCGGGGCTAGTTCGGAGAGGTCATATGGCGGAGGGGTCATGTGGCGGAGAGGTCATATGGCGGAGGGCTCATGTGGCGGAGCGGTCATATGGCGGAGGGCTCATGTGGGCTGCAGGCGGAGACGTTCACCTTGAGCATGCAGCCAAAGGCAGATGCGGCTGCGGTGGCTGCATCACAGCTGCTGCAGGAGCACCAGGCGCTGATGCACGAGGCGTTGCACAGATGCCAGCAGGCGCAGGACGACTTCGCACGGTGCCGCCCGATGCCGTCGATGTGTTTCATCACAGTGCATCTCAAGGGTCACCGATGGGGCATCTCGGTTCAGCTCATGCAGCCCGGGCAGGTGATCAGGTTGACAAGAGCACAAAGGCGTACCGTGTGTGGGGGGGGCATGCTGGGATCCAGTGGGCGGGCGAGCCCAGTGTCTGCACACCGGCATGCGCACATGCCTGGGCTCGATTTCCGGGCTCCTGTCACGTATGGCACCCACGGCGCACGCAGGCGCCGGCCGCCTCGGCGCCTCGCGCTGGGATTCAGGGCTCTGAGCGGCGGGCACCTGCCCAAAGCGCTCGCTGGAGGAAGACATTTTGCCGAATGCTCATCCGCATCAGGCATTGAGGTGTGCGTGACGCCGAGATCCCAGCGAGGTGGAGGAGGGCTTGAGCAGTGAGGACGACGAGAAGGAGAACGCGGAGAAGAAGGCGAGCATGGAGAAGCTGCGTGGCACCCTGTGGACCGTTCGATGTCAGCTCGCCGAGCGCCAGGGCAAGGATAATGGTACGTGCACCGACCACGGCTTTTCACTCGGAGTCGAGCGTCGGCTTGCGTTCCCCGTGCCCCGCTCCCTCCGGACCAGCGGACAGAGGCCGGAGGAGATGTCCCATGATGTCCGGAGGTAAAGAGTGCCCCCTGCCACACGTGACGCCCTGTCTGCGTATATGCTTTTTGGGCGTTTCCAGGGAAGGGAGGCCGGGTATGGGTCCATCAGCCTTTTGCTGTGAGTCGTTTTAGGCGCAGAGCAAGCCGGCGCCCCTGCGCCTCCGGTTTCCACCAGTCCGCACTTTCAGCACGCATGCTGCCAGTGCTGACTGTACAGATGTCACGCGCGCCCTCGGGGAGACGTACCACACGAGGACGCGGAATGTGCAGAATCACATGCCTGGGCGTGATCACCCTTAGCCAGCGTCAGCATTCAGTGTGCGCAAGAGCTCCCAGCACCAGCCGCGCGTGCCTGCTTGCCTGCCCTGTGCAAACTACCTTTTCCCAACCTCACCCCGCTCTCGGCTGTCCACTGGGGTGTTGGCCGGGCCACCTCCGCCTCGCACGACGCGTGCGCATCTTCGCAGCTCCTACCGCAGCAGCAGCGTGTGCTGAGCCTCGCGCCGCCCACCTGGACGGCTATCTGCGACGGAAGGGTCTTCGAGGCTGTTTGATGTTTTGAGGGGGGCGGGCGGTGTTGCGCCTTGCTGGCAGTGTCGGCCTGGCAGATCAGCGTTGAGGACAAGCGCTGGAACGACGGGCTGGCGGATTTAGATCTGTTCGTTGTCCCCCCTTTCCAGGGAATCTTCGAGCATGTGGAGGTGCGCCAGATCACCCCCGACCGTGCCTCCCCTCCCTCCCCCATAACGAGGGCCCCCACAGCGCTATGTGGCCGCACCTGACCCCCCCCGCAGGCCAGTCGCAGGCGTTGGGCCAAAGGTGAGGCTTGCTCGGCGCCTGCCTGGGGGATAGACCGGGCGCACGGCCATAGTCAGGCGGCGGTCCAGCCCCGCATCCAGTACCACAAGCCGCACGCGCGCGAGCGCCGGCGACTCGAAGGATATCTGAGTCGAGGGCTGCATCGGCCCAGCGGTGCTGCGGACGCGGGGCGATCAAGGCAACCTTGGGAAAGACCCCTTCCGGAGGCGTCTCCGGAAGCTGTCCAGTGACACCGTCGCAGAGTCCAGGGTCTGTGGTGAGGGAGGGCACGGTGAGGGCACAGGTGATGCAAGCCCGGTGCGAGGAGTTTGCTGCAGTCAGCGAGACGCTGAGGTTAGCGCGCAAGCTGCGGGCGCTGAGACAGGCGCGCGCCCCACGCAGCGCGTCAGCCGCCCACGCATGCCCTCCACGTGGGTTACAACTGGTCACTCCTGAGAGTATTACGTCATCATTTCGTATACTATATTGGATACTTGCATCTTTCTCAGGAAGTATTATTTTCTCAGCATTGATAGTGTTGTTATTATTATTGATCTTACGTAGTTTGTATCTTTGGCCGAGTGGAATGCGAGTCGAGGTCGAGAGTTGAGGGAGGGCCGGAAGGTTTTTTGCTTTTGAGTCCACAATCCGCACACAAGGTTGTGATGGCAACTGCGTCAGACCGGGTGCTGCAGTCTGTTGTGCGTTTCCAGAACGATGTCGCGGTGTTGCACAGTCACAGCGCACCCTCCTCCCCAGCTGATCGAGGCCCGATGGTGAAATCGGTCGCACGGAGGCACTTCAGAGGGGCTATCTCCGCCTCCCAGACGAGGGAGCAGGGGCTCGGCAGGCGCTGATCTGGGCGGCGGAGGCTGGAGGGGGTGGCAAGGGGCAGACGGAGGAGGAAGCCGCGGCGGAGGTTGTGAAGAGCACTGGCGCTCTCCAGATGTGCGAATCGCAGCTCGAGGACCTCCCTGTGCAGGTGCATCCCGACACGCCCCTTGGCGCGCCCCCTGGCGGCACCCCCGCGGATCCAAGGGGCCGCCTCTCATGTTGCGGCGTCTCCGCCTCCTCTGCGCCACTAGGGCCTTCATTGGCCTCGCATTGGCTCGCTCCGCCACGTCATGCTCCACAAGTCTCCCGTCGGAAGGGCAGCCCTCGTTGGCAGAACCTTAGGGGGGCGGGTCATAAGAAGCAGGATTTCTGCGGCGTGGTGATGGGTGTCAGCCTGAGCCCTCTGGTGACCACCTTCGGATCTTTTGCCGGAGGCGTGTGGTTCTCGGCAGCACGCCTCGGGGAAGCCAGATGGCCCTCCAGAGTGCTGACGTGGCGGGCTGGGACCCAGGTGAGCGAGAAGCGGGAGATGCTGGAGGCGGAGCACCGGGAGCTGGTTCAGCACAAAGCGCACGTGGACACGGTGGCGAAGGCGGCGGTGCAGGTTCGGCAGGAGGCGGAGGACGCCGTGCACGAGGCGCACAAGAGCGTGGCGGCGGCGGGTGAGCAGATCCTGTCCGCGATGGAACGCGCTGCCTGCCTCACGCTGGAGGCGGTGCACCATGAGAGCCTGGAGCAGATGCGGCTGCTGGAGCGGGAGGTCGACCGCAGCATGGTGCTGCAGAGCGCCAGCCCGTCCTCCGCCAAGTGAGCTCACCCCCGTACGCCGGCCACGCGCGCAGAGGGTAGCCAGACCTGCGATTCTATCTTCTAACCCGGGTTCGATATCCACGCAGGCTTCTTGCATCAACTGTATACATTCCACGTGTGCCGCTAAAGCACGCGCGCGCCGATGCGAGAGATGGTGGACAGATGAATTCGCATGCTCGGCCTGTTGTATCCCGGCTCAGAGATCTAGGAGGTTGCCTCACAATCGTTCCTTCACCGTGCTCACTATCTCACTGATTTCGACGAAGGTTATCGGTTCGAAAAGTGAGAGGAAGCTTTGACAGAAAACGCGTTTTCTCACAGATTTTCTCAGTAAGTCTGTATTTGAGAGGGCGCTGTGTGATGCGCGCGGCCCTTCAGCATGCGGGCTGCAGCGCCTCAGCCCCGTTCCCAGTGCGCAGTGTACCTGCCCAGCAAGCCACGGCATCGTTAGGTTTGTTGTAACAAGCCACGGCATCGTTAGGTGCCGGAGCGGCACCTGGCGTGGCTGACTGAGACTCTGGAGTGCCGGGCGGGCTGGGGTGGCATTCCGGCAGAAAAGTGCAAGCCATATCCAACAAGATCAACGGGTCGCTACTTGTGCGCGCCCCCCCCGCGTATAACCCCTCAGGCTGCTGGGTTCCCCATCCCGGGAGCCTCTCTCTCTCTCTCTCGGCCGTCGATGGGCGCGCTCGCTTGCTCCACCGGCCGTGCTCACCCAGGGTGCGAGGTGGATGGAGGCGGGACAGCACCTGAAGGGCATCATCGACACGTGCACGGACTTTACTGAAAAGACCAAGAGATCCCCCAACAAGAGGCAGGAGCGCAAGATCGTCCCCGGGCCCGGCATCCTCTCCAAGACCGCGGCGGCTGTCAAGGTCCGGGGCGCCCCCCGCCCCCGCCCCCCGCACGCGCCGCTCCGCCCCAGCGATGGCTTCGGGCCCTAGAGCGCGATCCCGAGTTGCGTGCTCTTCCCTCGGCGCGTGAAAGCCGCGGCGCCTGCTCGATCAATTCCCCGTTTTGACGTCGCGGACACGGAGGGTCTCGTGTGCGAGTGGCTGCTCATCAAAGGAGGGCGATGAGCCCAAGCGAGGAGTAAGCGGGCGTTCGCTTACTCCTCAGGGGCAGCGCCGAGGCCCCCTGAGGAGTGGCGCCTGCGGAAGCTGTGCTGTGGCCGAGCGAGCCTCGAGCTTGCTGCTCCAGAGATGGATATGCGCCCCAGCTTCATGAGCGACTTCTCCCCCCCCCTCAGGCAGCAGAGATGCCGCCGCCGCGATGAACGCCCAGCGCCGCCGCCTCTGCTTTGTGTGCCGGAGGCTGCAACACAGTGCGCTGGCGAGCTCCGGCAGCAGCGCGCTCCCTTCCATGCCGGGAGGCCCTTTCCCACCTTCGGCAATTGTTTTCCCACGCCGCTCCTGGGGCCGCCGGTGGGAGCACAGGAAATCGTGAAGCAGCGATCCGTCATCAAGGAGGAGATGCTGGCCACCCTGAACCCCCGCCCAGAGCCGGTCAGCTGCCCCCGCCGTGCCCCCCTGCCTCGGCTTCGGGATGCGGATCTGTTGCATCGGGATGGACCCGCACCGTTCACAGACTGTGCGGTCCACACGGCTCTCAGCGAGCACTGCTGCCAGCACACTGGCATGGGTGCAGCATATTCCGAATGGATTGGTGCAAATTGAGACAGGCGCTGGCTGTTGATCGTTGCTGATTCAGGAGAGCTGCAGGTTGCAGAGTCGGCGACAGCGACGGCTCAGATTGCTGCAAAACCAAGTTCAGAAGAGTCGCTGGCATGTGCCATGCAACGAATAGGGTGGGGCTATTGTGCGTGGTGGCGGGAGATACGCAGGAGCAGGTGACAGAGCAGGAGGCCGCGGAGGATGCGGAGGAGGACGCGGGATTCGCGGAGCTCCAAAAAGAGCCGGCGGCCCAACAAGAGGCCGCGGCACCACGCCCGGATCTCCAGACTGCCGGGAGCCTGCAGAGCGAAGCCGAATCCTACTCCCATTCCTTCTCGCCGGGTGCGCCCGCGACAGCCAATCACTGATGCCGCGAGCATGCACCGGTGTCTTCGCACAGATAGGTCCACCCCTGCAGCAGCTTCTCGAACCACGTTTTTTCTCCTGGATTCCCCGCAGCCACTCCCCCCGGGCACTCGCCGCAGCCACCCGCCAGCGCGAGTGAGGAAGCAGCCGAGGGGAGGGCGGCCGGGCTCGGATGCTGCAGAAGAAGGAACCGCACGGAACATTGCGATCGACGTGCCAGATGATGGTGATGAGTGGTCCCCGGCCACCTCAATGGTGAGTGCGTGCTGCTGGTGCGAGCGCCGGCTTGGCCGCAGGCAGCCCTGAGAGCGTTCGGCCCTGAGCCGGGGCTCCCGCCTTCCGGGGGGGGAGTATTGGAAAGGGCGTGCCACGTGGATTCACCAGGGCGTGCCACGTGGCCTCACCGGCTGAGTCGAGTCTCCCGCCAACGTGTTGGCGTGCTTCACGGCTCCTGCGAGACCGTGGGCGGGCGCGCCTGCGAGCTGGACTGCGAGGTGCCTGCGGCTAGGAGGCCCCCAGCAGGCCCGAAGCCGGGGAAGCGGAGGGGCCGAGTGGTTGAGCAGTGCTTGATGTGGGACGGGAGGTGGAGCTGCAGATGTCGCCGAGGCCGGTCAAATCCACGGAGCTGTCGCCTGCGGCCGGCTTAGTGCTGCACACCATACAGAGGCTTGTGCCATCGATCAAGGCCACAAACCCCGTCGAGGGGGGGCCCAAGCTGCAGGCGCTCCAGCAGGTGAGCGGGCCAACCCGGCTGCCACAGCCCAGCCTGGCGGCGCGGCACAAGGTCGAGCCGCGTGGGAGGAGGGATACTCGATTTTGCGATGTATAGAGAGCAAGCGCCACGACCCGCTCTTGTGCCCCTTCCCCCGCAGATTCCTGCTTCCATTATCCATGAGTCACGTGTGCCGCAGCAGCAAGCGGTGCAGGAGGGTGCTGTCATTTGTTAGGGCACCAGGTGTTATGGGCATAAGGTTTGCGTCGCAGCGGCGGGTGTCGCGGCCAATGCTGTCTTCCGCCATGGAGGGTGCTCCCAGCGTTGGCATGGGCCAGCGCGTCAAGGGGTTGCGGGGCCCAGGCGCCTGGCCATGGGCCAGCGCGTCAAGGGGTTGCGGGGCCCAGGCGCCTGGCCATGGGCCAGCGCGTCAAGGGGTTGCGGGGCCCAGGCGCCTGGCCATGGGCCGCTTCCGCTCGCGCGCAGCGCTTCCCATCTCGCCGCTGTTGGGCTGTGGCGGGTTTCGTTTGCAGGCATCCATCCTCTCGCAGCGTGCGGCGGCGCTGGTTTCGAAACTGTTGCTGTGGCTGAGGCTCGGGGTGGACAGGCGGCCCTGGCGTCCGCCCTGATACCGTATCTGAGCCACGTAGAGATCGACTGCGTGCTGATGCTGGTCCGGTGCGCACCCGCGCTGACCCGCGCTCACCCCCACCGCCCTGACCCGCGCTCACCCCCCACCGCTGACCAGCTCACCCCACCGCCCTGACCCGCGCTCACCCCACCGCCCTGACCCGCGCTCACCCCCACCGCCCCACCCGTGCTCACCCCCACCGCGCGGCATGCGGGGCACCAGCGACCTCTCGTGGGGTGCTGAAGGCTGCCCCTGCCCCCGAGCCCTCCTCGTCCATCTGCTGTGCCTGCTGGTTCATCCACTCCCCGCCTCCCGCTCCAGCTTCGCCTCTGCCTTCAGCTCTTGTACCACTCTAGGGGAGGAAGTGGAAGGCGTATATCATGCACGTCCAGTCATGCACGCCCGCGTCCTCTGCTCGCATCGTGACGCCAGGACCCGTCAGCTGCGCCAGCGTGCGCGCCCGGCAGCATCGGTCGGAGAGGGTGCGCGTGTGGGAAGAGGGGCGAGGGTGTGGCACGGGCCGGGCGGGCAGGAGACTACTGGAAGAGATGGGCGACTCCAGGCACATCGCGCAATACTTCCCGTGAGTGGCCGCTCTGTGTTCGATCCGCCCCCCCTGTGTTTGCGGCGCGGAGGGTTGCTCCTTGAGTTCTGCCATCTGGCTGAAGGGGGTGACGTGAGTGAGGTTGCAGTGGTCTGAAGGGCCTTGGAGGGGGTGACGTGCAGCACTCCTGAGCCGGTGGAGGAAGCGGAGGAGACTGCGGAAGAGGGTACTACGCAGCCGGACCAGGACGCTGAGGGTGCGTCGAAGGAAGCCGATCAGGAAGGGGAGCACCAGGAAAGCCAGCAGGGAGGCATGGAGGAGGACGATGGGGAGGAGGCGCGTGTAGCCACGCGTCTGGTGAGGGAGCTGCGGGGCGCTCTGGAGGCTCATAGGAAGGCGAGCGGCTCGGTCCCGCTCCAACTGGCCTTCGTCCAGAGCGGACTCGACGCGTACACTGAAGCATGCATGAAGGTGGGTGGGTGGGCACGGACGCCCCCTCCTGCAGGGCGGCGAAGGGTGTGCCTTTGGTGCTCGTGACCGTAGTCGGCGTGCCCGGTGTCGCTCCGTGGCAGCGCCTATGTCCGCGGAAGGGGCCTCGTTGTTGTCGCCTCGCGCCGGAGGTCCTCCCCGCGGATGGCAGGCTTTTCTTTCCTGTGTTGGGCGCTGAGGGCCGCGCAGAGACCTCGTGGGCCCCTCGCGCAGGCCGCAGGGGATTGAGCCGAGGCCGCGGCGGGCGAATCCATCCACGGTTCGTGTGCAGTGAACGGTTGGATGACAGATGGCGGTGCCGGGGCGCAGATGGTGGAGGCGGTCAAGGCACAAGTGCCGGAAACGCCGGAGGTGTTGCCTCGGGTGCGATCCCGGACGCAAGCGCCCCCCGTTGCGCCCCCTGTATTTGGTCCTGCGCTGAAGAGGCGGGGCCGCCTGCGAGGGTGCGTCGTCGCACCAGTTGCCACGGGGTTGTCTCTGGGAGGGCCTGTGGGACACGGGCCGCCATGGCTTGCAGGCCCGTTGGGGGGGGGGGGGGGGATATCTCAAACCCGCTCCATCCTCCGCGGCGTGCCCTTGCAGGTGTGTGCCTTGCCCGCCCGGAGTGTTGCCCCTCTGTGCGCGCCGCGGTCCGCAGGAAGGTCTGACACCCTTTGGGCATCCGGACGAACTATGGCTGACAAAATGCAGGGCACGCCGGCAGTGTGCGGAGCGGCGGACTGCCGGCAGCGCAGGGTGAGCGTTTGATAGAGTGCCCGCGGGGCGACCTCGCCTTGCCGGCTAAAGCTCCGGGAGAGCATGCGGGGAATGGCTGGCGCAGGCACCCAGCGAGCTCGACCGTTACGGCAGCCACCGGGACGCGGTGATGCCGAGCCCTCGCCAGAAGCGCATGATTCAGGTCAGTCCCCGTGTCCGTGCCGGCTGCGCTCGGAGCAAGTTGGACCGGTTGGCGGACCGGCTGGCGGACAGGCTGGCGCGCGCGCGAGCTTCCTGCGAGCCCTCGGTTCACAAGGGCCCCCGATTGCAGTATCATCGACCCCAGTTCACTCCAGCGACCACACAGGTGTCACTAAACCCGCACGGTTGGCCTGTGCTGGGATACCTGTCCCATACCGAGTGGACGCTGCGCACACACTATCACGCGGGGCCGCTTGCCGTCACAATCCCGCCATCTGCCGTGCTGGAGTCTCGTGAAGGCTCTCCGGCCCGAGTTGAAGCACGGCGTGGTGGGTGGTGCAGAAGGATGGCCGGCATGTCTCCGGCGGTTCAAGCCCCAGTGAATCAGGTGCCTCTCCTCTCGGCGGCTCACATTCCCTTTTTCAGTGAACCGCGCCGCCCCACATCGGATCGCTGCTTCTGCGAGTTCGCCCTCGCACTGCTGACGTGGCGTCAGCTTGTATGCCAGATTTCTCGCAGTGGTTCGATGGCACCGAGGATTTGCCGGAGAGTGTGCCCGATGCGCCCCAAGAAGGCGAAGGCGCGGTCTCCTCGATTCCTATTGACCTGCCAGAGGAGCCACCAGCATCGAAGCCGGCTCCCCGGGCCTCTGCGCCTCCACCTATGCCCGGTAGGTCCACCCGCCACAGACGATGACTCACAGATGCTGCTCGGCCTCTCTCAGCTGTCCAGCGACGGCGATGCCGGCACCGGCAGCAGTGCACGCGTACACTCACCACTCATTGGCCTTAGGCGGTTCACCAGCATTGCACTGGCGGCTCCGATCCAAGGCGCGCTCCGTGGCGCCGTGCCTGATGTAGTGTGGTATCAGGGGGACTGGGGCGGGTGACGTTGTGCGGAGTGCTGTAGCAGGCTACTGGGACGGCCGCGCATGGACGCACCCAGAAGTACCCACGAATCAGAGGGTTTCTCTCGAGGGAAACCTGGAGATCACCGTACCGAGAGCCACGGGCACGTGGGCGGTGAAGGAAAACGGCTACGACATTATTGTCAAAGGTGCACCCAATCCTCAAACCACGAATGCAAGCTGATGTAGATGTGAGCCATGTTGAACCATATATATCATAATGCCACAAATGTTTCGCTTCTGCTCACTGCGGCATTCGCCAAACGCAGGCGCTCCGATGCTGTGCATTAAATGTTTTTCAAGTTTCTTGCGGTGTGCCTCACAGAGTGCCGAGGCACCCGCGGAGCTCTGGTTTGCAGAAAGCAAAAGGAGCAGAGCGGAATAGCCGCGCCAGTTCATTGCCATTTGTACGACTGTTGAGGCGAGGAGCTCCGTGTGTCTTTTGATCTCTACCACAGCAGGAGTCACGGATTCCGGTCCCCATAACCACTAAAATTCCGTTGCACTTCAATTTAGACACAAGCCTGGAACAATATTCCAATTTACAACAAAGCTGTTTTAGATTTATGCCAATGCCTGTCAGCTGACGCCCCCTATGTGTGCCCGCTCATAGCATATCCCCTCTCCCGCCCCCTATGTGTGCCCGCTCATAGCATATCACCTCTCCCACCCCAGTGATATAAGTGCTATGCTCTGGCAGAGTCCAACGGAACTTCTGCAGCCGAAAGTATGTTTTTACCCACCTAGTGTGGCGGGGCCGGATGGGTGTCACCTACAGATCTCCTGCAGTCCGGCCGGGATTTTCCGGGATTGTACATCCCACCCGCTAAACAAGACAAGGCCACAGCCCCGCACTTATGCAGCGTAGGTTATGGGCCCATGGGAGACTATGGCACTGTAGGAAGCTGGGGGGAGGAGACTGGGGTCCTGGATTGGCTAGCAGCCAAACTCCAGCTACCAAAGGAAGTTTTGTTAACCCACACCGTCGATTTGAACCTGAACAAGCTTCAATCCGATACCGAAGGAGTGTACTTGCCCAGGTCAGAGCCCACTGATACTTTTGGATTTGGATTTTATAGGCTCTTCGCATCGGTGGACTGCGGGAGTGGGCATGTCCCCACTAAGCAGACGGGAACGCCCTGACACACTGTCATCCGACAATCTCTCTGACCTTAAAATGGAAACTGCGAGATCGTGTTCGCGTCATCCTGGTGTGATGGAGTGTTGTTCTGTCCTCTCACCTGGACTTCCCAGTCGTGTGCACCGTTCAAAAGCGCCATCCTGGATTCTTTATGGCCGTTGTCATAGGCTACATGCATGTGGTGTTTCCAGGTGATAAAGCTCTTGAGATTGCGAAACTATACTGTGTCCATATCGTGAGCATACATGCCACAGGTTCTAGTATTTGTGAATGTGGAAGATGCCATGCAATAAGGACGGTGTTTTGAATCTCGGCCATCAACACAGTCGGTGTCTTACACTTGTGTTTTTTCATGGCTGGTGAATGACAAGCAAGGCCTTGGCATGCAGGCATTTGTTTGAACTGATGCAAAAGAGTGAGAAGATCAACAGTGCGCCATCTCCAAGATCAATCAAATTCAAGCAACCCGTAGACATACATTGGCAAAACTGAAAATGGATCACAGTATTGTGTATGTGAATTAGTTTGCCCAACTTAGTGCTATGTGTCGACAGTACACGGATGTAAGTATGCTATTTTGCACCTGTGACGAATCTAATGGTCGTAGTGTTGGGGAAATTCTGCCTCTATCTCCAGCCTGTACGAGCATCAGCAGCCATTTGCAGCATCGAATATTTGAACTCGCCCATACGCAGGCGTAGCATATTACAGTGCAGGGGATCCGCCTTGGGGATATGGTGAAAACCCCTAAAACCCTAAACTGTGCAATCTTAGTTAATGTGTGAATCTCCCCATTGCGGTATCATACCACCACCGTCAAGTTCTTTTAGCTGCGGAAAATCACAATATCGCCTATTTTATATGCAAAATATTTTTTATATCGGTTAATTTTCCGGATAGTTTCCTCTTTAATCTGTTTCCCTGAAGCACGCTTGCCGAAAGTCTTTCCCATTTTAATATTTGTTCAGTTTTGGGGTCGCACGCGTGCCAATTTTTTGCAACAGGCGTAAAATATTGCACTAGCTACGTACAGGGAGATGTTTCCCTGAAGAACTAACGCGCACATCCTTTTCCATAATTTCGACGGAATGTCGTCATTAAAAATGATAGATAATATAATGATAGTCACTGTCACGATTTCCGAATGACCATTATGTGTGCGATCATTGGCCGAAGAGCATGGTATTACGCCCCAACTTGCATGGTACAACCAGCCAACGAGGCGTGTTCGCAGCATTGTCGGACGCCCCAACATACGATGCGTCTCACAGCGTCACCACCATGACTTGCAGCATGATACCATGAGCGTGGTGTTACTGTATTGACACTGTAGTGACGCCAAAAGACGGTGTCACTACAGGGTCCAGCGATTGCGCCGTAGGAGTTATGTGAAGATGCTCGAGTGTTCCTTACCTATCTTATGTGGTGTATTTCACATAGCATGCGCATAGTGAGAACAGTAAGAGGAATCCACTTGCATAAACAATAGTTGCACACATACATTTTCGTAAACATGTTGTCATATTGTGCATGTACCAAGCGTTAACGGAATAGTACTAGAAAGCTTGGAAGTGGTGTAGCATAATTACTGTAAGCCTTTTTGCAATACATGTACACAACTTTGTAGCACGTGTATGATATATTGTAGCATGTCTCCAACACACGGGATGATATCAACAACACTATTGTAGTACATTGCAACATATCCGTAGTACATATGTAATATATTGAACTTTAATGTGCAACACAATGCATATGCAATATATTGAAGTTTAATGTGCAACACGTATGCAATATGTCCGCAGTATATATTCAATATGTTCGTGAACTTTAATGCACAACACGACTGCAATATACTTGCAACATATATTCAACATTTTTGCAATATGCTTATGTACTGCCATCCGCATGCTTGATACACTTCTGAAACACTATGCTGAACATATGTTAAAGGCATGTTGAAGTAGCAAAGTTCAATATGTTTTCAATATACCTCAAATATGGAGGGCTCACTTCAATACTATGTTGAACACATATTGAAGAGGTTGGAGACATGTTGAAGACATGCTGAAGCATGTTCTTCAACATATTGAACATATGCTGTATGCATGGGTTCCATATGCCTTCCATATGTGTTCAACGTGTGTATTGAACATCTGTGGAAACGTGGGACCCGGATCATATATTCAAGGCACGGATGGCCGTGAATGGCTCCTGGCACTTCGGCTTCTACCAGCATGAGACCTCGTGTACGGTGGTTGACCTGCTCCCTACCTCCCGCATGATCTTTATCCTGGCCATCGTATTCTCTTCACTCGGGCTTCGGGTGGTCCACTATGATGTCAGTGGCCAGGCCTTCATGCATGCCAGACTTGATGTACCGATATACATTACGTCCCCATCTGGCTATGCGTATCAAGGCAGGTAGCGCTTTGCCAAGCTTCTGTATGCCCTTTACGGTCTCCGCACCGCTGGTGCCCAATGACAGAAGACGATGGCACACAAGTTCCGCATGCAGTTCCGTTGCAAGGGGCGCCGCTTTCACACAGCGCCACCTATGACCCGTTTCTGTACTTCATTGTCTCGGGTGTGGTGAAGATTCTGTGTGGTTATGTGGATGACTTTGGAGTTGCATGTGCGATGACTCTTTCCAGCAGTTCTTCTAGCAGGAGGCATTTTCTACGGCCTTTAGCGGTAAGAACCTGGGTATCATGACTGCCGTGCTTCAGCGTACTGTTAAATCTGACTCTCGGGAACTGTACCTGTCCCAGCCCGGCGCTTATGGCGAAGTTCGGACTTAAGCCTAAAAACCAAACTTCGCCGATGGATGAGAAGCTGATTATCCAGCGGACTGAGCACTGTGATGAGGCCCTCATTACTGCCTATCTCTCCCTGCTCGGATTCCTGCTTTGGATTGCCCGTTGCACCTGGCCGGGCATTTCTTATGCAGTCATCTACCCGGCACAGTTCTCATCCTGCCCCACTGATCAGTCTTGGAGTGCACTTTGACAGCGGGTCCTGCTGTATACCCATCATCCTCGGTACTGCCGTCTTGCCTTCCGTTACCCTGCTGTATGTACCCCTTACGGTTATCACCATGCAGGTGTACAGTGATGCAGATCATGCCCGTGGTAAGGTTAATGATTGCCTCTCCTATTCCGGTGGGTTATTCTTTGTCTGCGGCATGCCTATCGCACTGGGTGGGTGCTAGACAATGTGATGCCGAGATGTCATCTACGCGGGTTCTGAGTATGTGGCGGCCTCTGTTGTCGGACAGAGGGGCATGAGATGTTCGGCACTATCAGAATTGCGCAGCAGCAGGTACTCATGGCGGCAGCTATGGTCACTGCCACAACAACACCTCCGACTGACCACACCTGGCAACAACGGGCAACTCGCTTCTTTGAGGAGCATGCCCTCGGCTCTGGTCAGTTCGGCCCTTCCTCACCCCTGCAGTTCTCTGACTCGGGTGAGCCGCCGACAACACAGCAGCCTGGCACGGTGCAGCCGCATACAGCCAAGACCAGGAGAACCCCGTCGCCTTCGGACCACGGAAGATGGCAACGTGCATTCTCAACGGCGATGGTGACGCCGAGCTGAGGCACAACGAAGGCGCAGGTGAGGGCAGGCGCGAAGGGAAGGAGACCGCCGTGGACACCCCCGATCAGTTACGAACGCTACCCAAGGACAACCTGTCGCTGCCCGAACCTGTAGTACTCTGGTACAGCGCACGACTGAGGCGGCGAGTTGGCGAGACCTTGAGGCCAGCTCGGTCACCGCCACAGCGCAGGGCGGTACATCGCCGGCAACTACTCGGGTGCTTCTGCGTCGACGAACGCTTCGGGGAATGTCAGCATCCCCCCCAGCACGACCTGTGGGGGAGGCAGATCCGCGGAGTGTGACCTCATCGCCCCCTCCTGACCGGGTGTCCGCCCGGGCTGCTGAGAGGAGTACGGAAGTTCTCAAACTCACCGACCCCTCCTCACGCATCTACAACACAGGGGGTGTGCAATTTGGTTGGAATAGAAAAATAACAATCCTGGAATACAAATTTGAATTCTGAATTTTAATTTACAGATCTGCCTCAAAAATTCTTCCGCCTTTCAAGAATGATATTTTCCAAAATTTCCCCCACTCGGGACTTGTGAACCACTTTGGTGAGGTGGCCTCACCAAAGTGGCTCACCAAAGTGGCTCATTAAAGTGGTTCATAAAATTCACACTGCTGTAACTGCGCTGGGTATTCTGAATTATGTATGACATTTTTGTATATAATTTATATTTGGGAACTACCGTTTTCCCGACACAACTGACATGGCAAGAAAAATCCAGCGCAGATGAATATGGCAGTTCGATTAAAATATTTTTCACGGCTGAAATCGCTCGAAAACTCGTGACGTGTTAAGTACGAGAGCCCGCCGCATTAAGCCCCCCTTAAATATTTTCTTTTCGTGATTATTACTGGTCATACGAGCCTGGAAAGGTCCAACGTCCAACTCTATAGCCGATGTGGCGCAAAATCATTCACGTCTTGGATACATTACGTGATTCATTAGACGGGCGAAATTCGGAACTATAATCTCATTCATCTGAACCGTGCACTGAAAATGTAGTAATATCTTCATTTAATCGTGCGTCCCCGCGAAAAAGTCGAAGTGGGGTACGCCACATTTCTTGGGTGGCATATGACTGCTTTTTTGTACGGTATGTCATTTTGAGACGCAAAAGATTTGGTTTGGTTTTTGACAGATTCACCTCTCGCATACGTATGATGCTCGCAGTGTCACTGTCCCATTTTACAGCAGATGTCGCTTAGAGCATTTTGCGATGTACAGATGTTATTTGTTAACTATGTAATTTCAACTTAACGCGGAACGCTCTCTCTCTCGCAGTGAGACCCCGTACAGCCAGGCGAAGATTTTTAAGATTACGTGTTCATCTAAGTAAAATTTTCCTATCTGATATTATCACATATTTCTACTGAGTCAGGGGGTATTCGCTTCGCAAAGAATGATGGCACCTTTCACTACTTTTGGAAGTCGCGAAAATCCTAAGATCCCGCTCAACATACCCACATGACCGCGCCGGCCCTTAGCGAGAATTGTGGTTGGCCATTCAGACCGTACGAATTAATATTGAAAGATAACACATATGAGATAATATGTTGGTAAGCCGTTCCCTCATCCGCAGCGCATACTTGCTTGCAAGCGAGCGCGCAGATGAGGGACGAAACCCTAGCAGAAACGTGGACGCGGTTGACATCCGCGTTTTTGCTAGGGCTGACAGCGCGCTGACCAATGCTCAAAACGTGTTCGTTATGCGAATATGATATGTTTGGTACGCTTGTGCTATGCATTGTGCTTTCATGCGGTGCGTATGTCGAGCCGTTCACTCGATGCGTGCCCAATGACCCCCTCCCTTGCGCGGCGTTCCAGATCCCAGATTATGCACGGATCTCGCGCGCGCAAAAGTTTTGTTGTTCCTAACACACCTAAAAATAAGTATGCAAAGTTTCGATGCTTGCGGTGTATTGCTCGGACCTCTACATCAGGCTGCTGGACAGTGACTTACGGGTCCGTAAGTCACTGTCCAGCAGCTTGAGGTGAAGGTCTGAGCGAGAACAGGTGAGCGGATTATGTTTCGTTCGACGTGAGCACGTGACGGAGGCTAGACACGTCATCATACCACGGATATGCGAATGGAAAATATAAAAATTGAATTTCACCAACAAATATTTTAGTGAATATAAACCTTTGGTATATTCACTACATCGCGGCCAGATTATTGGCTGAAAAAAAAGGATTCCCACACGACTTGTATTTATTGGTCATAGAGACCACAGGCTTTCGCTGGAAGCGCTTTCGCGTTTTTTTGCTCTTTTTCCGCATTTCCCCAATATTTCCCGATATACATATATCCCTTTGGCATCATTGTTATAATAATTTTTCGAGGGACGGTATAAAATTTTCAGTCTGCATTAATCAATAAAATTTTCATTTTCTATTCCAGGATTGTCACTTTTCTATTCCAAAATAATAATATTCCGCAACACAAGCAGGGATGGCTCGGAGAGGGCAGCCTACAGCGGCGCCGAGCCGTTGGAGATCGCGACCCTTGCGCTGTGCGAAGTGGAACCGATAGCAATGCGGGATGGCATCGAGGCACGACTAGCATCAGTTCGGGGCGACGACAGTGGAGCTTGCGTCCGCGGCACAAAGCGGCCAACAGTGGAGTGCGACGTGTGGTTACATGCACGACCACATAATTCGACCACAGCGCGGAGCAACGCTTATTCGCAGTCCGATGAGAACCCATCGAAGACCACTCCTACAGTAAGAGTCAACCAATAAGAGAATTCTACGTTAAGAAAACAGCCAGCTTTTTTTTGGGGGGGGTCACAAGTTTAGGAGAAAAGCTGGCTGGTTTTAAAAGTTAAGAGATTGGCAAAAATAAGAAATATCGAGGCTGGCTAGACCCCAGGACATTTTCTTAAAATACAACAAAATAAGAGAATTAAAGCTGTAAATTGTGATAAAAGTAGGGGAGAACTTTTTCAAATATGTTCCAATAAGTTCGTATATACAAGCTCATATGTTGGGTGCAATTTCACCCCCAAAGGCGGAGTACATTAAAAGTTAGTCCCCTATTGATAACCCTATCGGTATCGCGGGCGCACTAGAAGATAATTTCAGTTTCGGATGAAACGTGACCGGAATCATGCGTTCGATATGCCAATATGTTCGTATATATAAGCTCATGTGTTGGGAAGAGTCTCGTCTGGCTTTTCTGTCGGAGTCTCGGGCGCGTCAGCGAGAGTTGGGGTCTCCGAGACTTGGGCTCCTTGGACGGGCTGATGAGTCTCAGCAGTAGGTGTAGGAGTAGGGACAGTACGCTCCGGGCCGTGGGTTTGGCCATACAGATTCTTCTTTAAGAGTACAGTACGGTTTTGATGTTAGAAAATTCATCTTGTGTTAGTAGTCCTTCCCTAACATCACTAAGAAGTTGCCACAATTGTGAACGGGTCGCATCGTCCATGACGGCAGTGGGCGGTTTTTTCGAAGTGAGGATGTGCTGCGAATCCAATACGAGAAAAACTGAATTTTCACTCTTAAGGATGAGAAAAGCTAGCTGGCAAAAGAAGCGGTTTTCTCTTATTTCATTGGCTCTCTTAGGTACCGAAGCTGGGGGGGGGGGGGTACAAGTTTAGGAGAAAAGCTGGCTGACCCTGAAATCTCTGTTTTCTTATTGGTTGACTCTTACTGTATGGCAAAGTTCGACGTACCTCGAACAGTGGACCAGCACGACGACGCGGCCCAAGTAACGACCCATCGTGGCGATCTAATGGAACTACCCGCGCCCTTATCGCAGCAGAGCTCTCTAAGCCCTGCTGGAACACCATCATCTCCGCCACGCGTGCTGTGAGTCCCCGCATTCGCCTTCCTCTGAAGACAGCTGGACCTCCAAACCTCGTGCCCTTGGGGCCGAATCGGTCGGGGACCACCTGGCGATCTGGCCGTACCCTCAATCTCACTTTGCCGTGGCCAGTAACGAACGTCGAACTAGAGGAACCGAATGGGACCGCAGTGGAGACTGCCCTGGAGCAGAGCCGGCGGAGCCCGATATACACCAAGATGCACCCCCGGCACAATTGGTATCGGACACCGAGATGCTGGCTCGGCACGACGTCGGATCCCCGCTGCTCACATTGCAAGGGAGCGCACTTCAGGTGCTGCTTCTTGGCGCATTTCGAGCCGTGCCGCTACCGCCGCTCGAATCCGTGGCGCACAAGATGCACCCACGACAAGAGATTGGAGCGACGGCGAGCCACTGACATCCACGTCACTGCAAGACGCGCTCTTAGCGGCGGTCCAGCGCGCCTATGAGCTCCTGGGCAACCAATGGGTCGATCGACGCGGCGATGATACGCCGGAGCGTGCAACCGCAATCCAGCAACATGAGCCTCCGTCAGAGGCACGTCACGACGACGAACCTCTGCCGCTCACGCTGCCAGAAAGTGTACCCCAAACGGCTGCCCAACAAGCCGGCGAGCCGCTCCCTCCCAGAACCACTGTGCAGCGAGGCGCGCTTGCGACGGAAGTGAGATATGGTAACGAGGCAATGGGATACTATTATCTCGAGAGCACTTCACGGAATGGTGCGCTCCCCGCGGCGATCCGGCGTGTTAACGAGTTGTTGCTGTCCAGGATGGTAGAACAGTAAGACGCACCCGCAACAGTGAATCGACATGGCGGTGAGCCACTGATGCCCCCGCCGCCACAGGAGATGCTCTTAGCGGCAATTCAGCGCGTTGACGAGTTGTGTCGCACAGAACCACAGCGCAGCAGGGCGTAAATCCGGGGCCAGTCCAAGGCGGCAACACAACGCCGGAGCTTGCAGCGGGGGCGCAACAAAGCGTACATGCGATGGCGGCCCAGCGCGGTGATGAGACACCGAGGTCACCCACGTTGAGGAGAAGTGTACCCCAAGCAGTGGCCCAAAATACCACTCCGCAGGGCGCACCACAGTCGCAAGAACGGCCCCCCGCGGATGCGCGGTCGTCCTCGCCGCGATCGCCACCCGCTTACCCACCTACGTCGCCTTACTCGCATCTCTCCCCGTCCCCGTCGGGAGACAACCGGACCTTAGGGCCCCGCTCGCCTGACGCTGGATCCGTCGGAGGCCAACAGGTAACCACTGGACCGACCGACCACCAAGTGGCTAACTACGCCCGCCGCATACAGCAGGTCACGGGGTGGGCAGAGCTGCGCGGTGGATTTACTGGGTGGGGAAACCGGGCACTGAGGGAACTGATGGCTGATGACGAATCGCCGCCGGATGAGCCTACGACGCGTTGGGGGAGGTCATCGACCGCGGCTCGATGCGGGGACGAGATCCCGCCGCGCCTCACACTCATACCACCCCGATCACCTTCGCTTAGCGACGATCCTCCCTCACCACTCCATTCGCCTGACATCCCGACTAGCCTAACCTCCTGGCCTTTACGAAGGGGGAGTCCAGCTAAATCCCCGCCAAGACCTCCCTCGGATCCCCTGGCTCGGCTCATATCGGGTATTCCGGGCACTACAACGCTGAACTCAGCAATGGTAGTACTTGATGCTTGCCCCCTCTTCGATAACGAGGGCCGCAGAGTTGAAGGGAGATACTTCAACCCCGACCATCCCATCAACCGCCAGCTCAGACCCCCATCAGGAGATCGCCCTACGCCGGAGCAGTATGCGAGTTGTGATAACTGGCACACGTGGAACTTCAACAACGAGAATACTGGTTGGAGCGACGAGGAGGGACTCGCAGACGCTGCATGGGAGGGTAACTATCGGAGCCCTCATGCCCTTTTCGAACTCTCCGATAGTCTGCAACATCACATTGCCTCATTGGCAACTGCATCAGCTGATATAACATCTACAGACCCTACATTTATTGCTCTTATATCTGCATCATCGGGTCATCAGCTTCACGACATTATTATACCACAGTATGATCGTGACCCATTTGCACAATCTATATTATCCAAGCTGGCATCAGCGACATCATCACAGACTGTCAGCAGTTTCGAACTCATTCAGGGATTGATATATCGTAAGACCATTTTTGGCAGACAGCTTTACATTCCACCTACTGCCAAAGTTCCTACAGATGACGGTGAGATCACACAGCTTCGCCACATTCTACTTCATGAGTGTCACTCAGCAACTGTTTCTGGTAATGTAGGCAAGAATCGCATGCTCCATCTATTGCGTAGCCGATATTACTGGCCAGGAATGACGAAGGCAGCAATCCAGTACATTCGGGAGTGCCCCGTGTGTCAACGCCAGAAACGAGGAGACACAAACCTTATGGTAAGGCACATATTCGCTATTGTGTGCCTAAGACAAAATGGCTTGATGTATCACTTGACTGGATTACTGATCTGCCTATCACCATTAACGGGCACGACAGTATATTTGTGGTAATGTGCCAATTTACTCATCGCTGTCATCTCATTCCATTCAACATGACCTGGACTGCTCAGCACACTGCCGCCATATATATGCAGCATATCTTCAAGCTCCACGGTCTTCCGAGGAACATCATTTCAGATCGAGATCCCAGATTTACTTCTTCATTCTGGCAAACACTGTGGAAGTCTACTGGTACGAGATTGTCTATGACATCTTCACACCATCCACGGTCGAATGCAAGCAATGAGCGAAGCCATGCCTTCATTGAGGACATCCTCAGGTATTTTACATTTTGTTTGATGCATGACTCACCAACCTCCGGTTTATAATTACTGATTAGAAAGTATTTTTCCTCAGGTGTTGTTGCAATGATACTTCAGCCAATTCATGGGAGGACAAATTGCCTCTCGTGGAGTTTGCAATCAACAACACAGTTTCTGCTACGACTGGTTGCACACCCTTTTATCTCGACTCCATGGCGCAACCACTTTCGCCGCATGATCTGGCAATCACTATTCCGCCAGAAGCTCCTGTTCCAATACAGAATGCTATTCGAGATCACTTTGACAAGTACTCGGCTGTTCATGCCAATGCGGTAGACAACATTACCCGAGCAGCAGAAATCAATCGAGCCAGATTCAATAAGACTCACATGCCCCGACAATTTGCAATGGGGCAGAAAGCTCTTCTACGAACTGAGTTTATCCAATGGACTGGTTTGACAGAGGCAGGCAGACACTTTAAGCAGTCATATATCGGGCCGTTTACCATATCCAAAGTAGTCATGGACGTGCTTATAAGCTAGATTTCGGGGATCTCGACATTCGTATCCATCCGGTTCAGCCTGTATCCAGATTAGAGTTATATAATGACTCGATCCAAGCACCTTTGCCTCTGCCACAGATGATCACCGAAGAAGGGCAACTATTATTTGAGATATCACACATTCTCTCAGATAAGATCACTAGAGGTGTCAAGTACTATTTAGTGCGATATGCAGGCTGCGGCCCTGAACATGACACCTGGGTCAAAGCCACAGAGCTGACCAATGCAACAGACATAATAGCTGCCTATGAAGGCTAAACAATATATTAAGCCTATTGCCCTTATTTCTTGTAATATATACGTATACATGTCGATCATCTATATACCCTGCTCTTAATGTTGTATCATTATGTTGTATAAGGAGCAAGAAATTGATCCTTCCTTGCTGAGGTGTAGTGAGCCTTGTACCAATTCATACCCTTGCACAGATACGCATACATGCGGGTACCATATATACCTGTGGATAATAATAAAAGCTGCTATACTGCCTTTGCCAGACCGTAATTTGTCATTCGGATCTTATGGCCAGTCATTCTGAACTGCCGGAATGTTCTGAGGTAGATGGAGTTGTGATCCTGAGTCGTGCTTGACATACACGACTAACACAAATTCACATTAGTGTGATTTGTCGGCAGACCACTGACCTGGCTTGCAGCAGTAGCGCAACACACTGGACCAAAAAAGGAGTTTGGCAGATCGAGTGAGGATTTAAAGTGGACTCATAGAGACCCTCCGATATCTCGTAAACAGCGCCTTCTCCGCCTGCATTAAAACAAACCTTGGAAAAGAAGGTTCTCCATTCGGCCGTTGATCCTCCATAGCAGTTCCAGGAGGGGAGGAAGGGGTGGATGCACTATATCGCCGTGCACTATATGCATTATATCGTTCGTTAAATCGTCGACGGCATGCGCATATCTCTCCGTAACGTAAACCTCGGACAAGAGATACCCTGAGCGTCACTCTGAAATACGAAACGCCAAGCAATCAGGGGGGCTACATCCTAAGAACTGTAGGGCTAAAAACCTAAGGTGAGGGTTTAAAGTGGACTCAGTTCCCCCCGATATCCTAAAACACCTTGAGGGACGCCTCATCGGTGTAAGAAGGCTGGCCAGTTCAACAACAAAGACATCAAAGACACATACAAAAGGTATGCACCCTATATTGTGAGGTCACAACACTTCTAAGAGGGGAGATCTGTCAGGGATATGACCGATGACATATGTGTCATACCTGTCATACCTGTCATGTCATGTCATGTGTCATAATGACATACAGTCGTCAAGTATTGTCAGTACGGTCGACTATGACATGTACAGTCATAATGTCTGTCATCCACCTAAGGTGAGTGACATCTGTCATCGAGAGACCAAGTATATGGCATCGAGATGGCGAAGCAAGACAAGTCTTGAAGAACCGATGTGTCCTGATAAGGCGCGTCTTCGCTTCAAGCATGCATTGAACATCATGCGAGCATCAATGGCTATATCGACCAGCCGATGCGGGAAGTTCACCTAGTGCTCTCGGGTTCACAACCCGATGGTGATAACGCATGAGATGCGTGAGAGCATTATGCTGAATATATCAGCTGGACTGTATATTCGGTGAGACAGATAATCAGAATAGATAATCGGTGAGAATACTCAGTCTTCCCGTTATATGTTCGGGGTCTAGGGTTCCGGGACCGGTGACAGTCATACACCCTAACTATAGGAATGACAGTCGGGGCGTCACTTCCAGCACACCACCTAGGGTGGTGACTGGCAAACTAGGTGGCCACGGAACTGAAACAAACACCTACTCAGCTTCGGTGGAAATAAGCATCCTACAGGAGAACCTGTCCTTTCTGGCAGGGTAACTCCCGAAACTAGCAGTCAGTGAGGCATACTGCAGAACACAGATACAGTTAAAACCCTAAATTAAACCCATCTTGGGGCAACCTGAACCAACAACATCACAATCTGGAGGCAGGCTAATCTCAATCTCGCCAACTCTAGCCACGTCGAGAGTGCCCGGGAGAGCCGGTGCCACTGTTACAGCGCCCAGGAGAGCTGGTACCACTGTCTGACAAATCATGCGTAGAGCAAAATGAGAGAACTGAGGACGTGCCGATGTCGTTGTAGTCAGTTGCACCGGGTGCAACCAGTCTGGTCCGGTGCTGAATTGAAGAAGAAGGTTCATCCCCGGTTCCCCCGCCCCAGGCGGGCGGCACGTACGTAGACCGGCGATGGCGGAGCACCACCCGAGGAGGGCGGCTCGGTAACAATCGGAGCTGCTTCGAGTGGCTGCGAGGGACCCGGGTGCCACGTCCACCCGGACCGGTATACCTCGTTTGGGTACCAGCCCTCCGGGCGCCAGTAGAGCGCCGGCGGGATGGCTGTGGGCGTCAGCACACCAGCACCACCGACCTCGTCGCCGGTGCGCCCTGCTGCTGATGATGCCTGCGCGGAGCGGTCTCGCGAAGGCACGGCGGTTGCACAAACAACAAACATCAAGCAGACTGCGAGAGATGTGAGGGCGGAGAATCCAAAACCCATCGATGGTCTGCCGCATCCCAAGCAAGGTCCGCCGCGGTGGCGGAAGACACTCGTCATTGGCTACTATCCCATGGTCCTTGTGGGAGGACCATAATCGATTATGGTCCTCCCACAAGGACCAATGTTGCAAGAATTTAATTGGGCATTGGTTCGGATCTAGAAGGCGCGCCCAATGATTTTTAGTATCAATGGGACATATATTAATTACTTCGATGCTTGGTCCGGCCTGGATCCACCCAATATATCCATGGCGTTCGCATTTGCGACAAGCACCCTCAACTTTTCAGATTGCATTTTTTCTGAAAATTCAAAAAGGCACAAAAAGATACGATATCTTCAATAATTTTTTGGGAATAGTATGTGCAGGCTACACCTTTGTCCATGCGAGCATATCGATCTTATACACATGTCCCCATCATATTTGGGTCATACGTCATGTTGGAGTGCATATATTGGCCATCTCTAATGATTATTAACAACCGTACACCCTTTTAGTCGGTTTTTTAGCCGGAATGGGATAATCGGTGCAAACATGACCCATTATCCACGATGCCCGCTAGAGTGCATTCACAGTGTAGTAGGCGCGTATGGTGCTTAAACTTTTGAAGTATATCCATAAAATGATTTTTTGAAAGCTTAACATAAGCCATATGGGCAAGTATGTGAGCGATGTGCACTCGTTAGCTTGACGCGAAGTGAAAATTAGAAGTGCAAAAATCACAAAATCCTTATTTCACTCGGGAGTGATCAGCCGCCACGGTAAACGAGAGCTCAGATGGCGACTAGAGTGTGGACTATCCAACTAAGTTTTCATATTTGGTCATAAACTCAAGGTGTGCGACCATGCGCGGCCAACACCGCGCACCATGCAACCGCTAGGACGGTTAAAGACTATGGTCCTTGTGGGAGGACCATCTTTTTTTCGACGATTTCGATAAAAAACATATCAAAAGCGCACCCTTTAAGCACGCCCCTCTAGCACACGCGTGGACGATCCTGTAGGGGAAATTGTTCAATTGCCTCATAAATATGATGCCAAAAGCACGTATACGCCTCAAAGATCCATGTGGCACTCATAATAGTCATCGCGCGTTGGTCCTTATGGGAGGACCATGAATTTGGATAGTAGCCATCGTCATCCCCGGAGTCGTCTGTTGCCACTGATACCGAGTCCACGGGCGCAACGGTCCCCATGTTGTGCATCGCGAGGGTCGGCTCCGGCCCCGTGAGGTCCAAGTCGACCGCGAACTTGTCCATGAAGGACATGTGCGGCTCGTGCGCGTGCAACGCGCTGACGGGGTACATCTCCTCGTCGGACACCACCGACTGCGGAGCGGAGGGCGGCGCTGGCGGCGGTGGTACGACCGGAGCGTCGTCATGGACCTTCGCATGGACCTTGAAGTTGTTGATGTTCGTAGCACCACCAACCGCGCAAACCCCGAAGCGGCGGGGTGTCAGCGGGCTGGCGGCACTCCAGATACTCGTCGATGGTGTCGGGCACCCGCTCCTCGGCGACAGCGAAGGAGAAGGCGGAGACGGTGTCGTAGATCTCCGATTTGCCGTCCGCAATGTAGCAGACGGCGTCGAAACGAGCGGCGTCGTTGTCGTCCATGGCGTCCTGGAACAGCGTGGCGAAGACGTCGTTCTCGCCGTCCGCAATGCTGAAGCCGCGTGCGCCAACATGTCCGCGTGGCCCGCCGTTCGGGCAGTCCCGATGCCAATGCTTCTCCGCCGTAGCGGAGCATGTCGGGTGCCGGCACAAAGGAACGAACGTACCGGTGGGCTTGTGGAAAGCTACCTTCCCGAAGACTTCCCACGGAAGGTCTGTGGGAAGTTGCCGTGCTCGGGAAGGGGCTTCGCCGCGAAGCGGACGCCGTCACCATGTCCACCGCGTCCGATGGCGTTCTTCTTGTCGTTGCGGGGCGTGAAGCCCTTCGTGTCGTCGATACGGGTGCGAAGGGCCCTGACCTCTTTCTTCATGTCAAAGAGCTGGTCGCGGAGCTCGCTGAAGATGGTCTTAAAGTCCTCGTCGTCGCTCTGTCCAGCCAGGGTGAGGGCGGAGAACGTGCGCGTAACAGGCGGGACGTGCGAATCCGCCCCGTTTTGTGCGTAGCACTCACGGGTCCATTGCTGAATGGTGGCAAGGGACTCCGCCGCACGTTGGTCGTGCAACAGAAGCCGGTTGACGACCGGGGCGTAGAAAACCGGGTCGAGGGACTTGATGAATAAGGACTTGACCTCCATGTCGTCGAGGGTGCTCTTCCGTCGAGCGGACCGGAGAGCGGCGTTGAAGGCGGCGATAGCCCGCGACGGGTCGAACTGGTTGATCTTGATGGCCAGAAGGTCTGCGGTGCCCTGAAAGGGTCCGCCGGAATCCAGAAGCATTCTGGCGATCTCCAGTAACACCCGCTTACCATCAAACGGGTGTGTCTCCGCCGAAGACTCCATCCAGTCTGCCGCGGGCGACACCGGAGCGACGATGAACTCCAGTGTCGAAAACAGAAGTTTGTTCGCCTCGGTGCGAACGGGCAGCGTGGCATCCTCCAGGTCGAACAGAGAGGAAAACGCGGACTCCTCAGTGACGAAAATGTCCCGCAATGCCAGTACCAGACGGGCGAAAACAGAGCTGACGTTCGATTCCGTACCATCAAAACGTCCATGTTTGTCGTCGTACACCTTCTTGATGACGAGCTTGGCGGCACGCTCGTCGAAGGATTCCTTCGCCAGACGTTTGACCGCGTCGAGGAACAGTGCCCCTGCCGATTGGGCAGCCGTTGCAGCCGCAACCGTAGGAGTGGCCGGTGTGGTTGCATGCCTGGCTGCGGCATCGTCGAAAATGGTAACTAGTGAGCGGCGTGCGGCCGCAGTGTGTGATCTTGTAGAGGTACCCATGATGAAATGACCGTAGAGACAGGGTGAGGTGGATAATGCGAGGCGAGGCTAACGGTGTGGGCGACGGCTTGCGAGCTGCGGCGGGTCGTCGAGGATAAATCGGGAAAACAGCAAATTGTACGCGGTCGTGTGGGACGAAAGGACGTGATCAATGTCGGACGGTGTGCTAGCGACCAGGAACAACAAAATCCAGCCCAACGATACTGCACGGAAAATAAGCTGCCGTACGCGCTACCCAATCATGTCCAATCAACCGCGCATCCGTAACTGAGCCATACCGCCCGTACCGAAAACCTCTCTAACGCGGGTCCCTCACCCCATCTCAAGCGTCGGTGTTTAGCCAATCATGGCCAAAGTCGCAGTGTAAAATTAAGTGTGCGTGGTACCAAACCTGCTGAATATATCAGCTGGACTGTATATTCGGTGAGACAGATAATCAGAATAGATAATCGGTGAGAATACTCAGTCTTCCCGTTATATGTTCGGGGTCTAGGGTTCCGGGACCGGTGACAGTCATACACCCTAACTATAGGAATGACAGTCGGGGTGTCACTTCCAGCACATTAGAGTATATGAGGAGCATTGGGCTCAAGCAAGCACTTCTGGTCTACAGATTGTTGCACTCATATCCCACCAAACTATTGCGTTTCGCTGTTACCGTTCAATAACAACAACGTCACATATATTGTTCGTATAGAACCGTGACAGGTCGCGCTGTTTCGCAGCAGCAGCAGCAGCCTGCTTCTCCGCCTTCACCAACTTCTCGGCTTTTCGCATCGCCCTGTCTTCCTCGTTCCTCCTCGTTGTCAACATATGAACGTAACTCCAAATTCTCGCACATCGGCCAACCCAACTCAGGCCCCTTGTCGCTGACCATCGCCAACATTTTGGCACGAGCTCGTGCTCGCTCCCTGCCCTTCTCAGCCAGGTCCACCACACGCTCAAGGGCCCTAATCGCGTCCGCATGCAGCTCGAAACCCACCACCAATTGCTGAACGTCCTTCACCGCTGCCACCGTCGTAACGTGAGCGACGTAGTGGTGCTGGACCTCAGCGTACTGCTTGCGCAGCCCCTTGCCCTTGTCCTTCTCGTTCGTGGCCCTGGTCAGCTCCACGCGATCGGACCTTGGAAAGTTCTCCAGGTCCACAGCAGGCATTTCCCAAGGGCGCCCACGCTTTCCAGTCGCTTGAGTCGCGTCCCCCAACAATTGCGCCAACCGATTGGTAAAACGACCCATTTGGACCATCAGCTTCTCCTGCTCAGGCGTAAGCTTCTCTCCGTCACCAAAAGCCACAATCGCTGCCGCATATTGAGGTCGCGCCTCCAACTCCGTAATCTTGAGCTGGCATTTCTCAGCGTCCGTGTACCACTCCATTCAACGCACTGAATTACCCCCTAAACTACTACGTGATGAGCTAGCTCATCAAACACTCAAAATTGATTTTCTCGGCGAGAAATAACTCAAATTCATTTTTGAAGACAGTTTTGAAAAGCTCTCATCGAGCCACACGCAGGCATGCACTTGGAAGCAAACATTTCGCGACGATGCTCTTAATATATACCGAGACGCACTCTATTTTAGCTTGACCATAATGAGTTACATCTAGGGCACATGTGATATAGTGTTACACACCCCTAACAATATAAGTAGCCCTAACCGCATGTTGAGCACTTTGTAAGATTATACCCGGAGATCTAGGGTCAATATTAGGGTTTAAATTGTTAACGATGCGGCACATCTATCAACATTGTTCAGTTGACAATCACGTCGTCGGTGTCAAGTGTCATGCATTTTCAACGTTTGCATGCGATTCGCCTTGAGAAGACCTTTCCGACACTATTTTCAAAAGTCGAGGCAGGACCGAGGACCCTTGTGTCAAAGTTATTGTAAATAAACCCCAAATTTCAAAACCCCGAAATTCCTTCCGCAGTTTAGGGGTTAAAGATAAATAATAAAACATTTACGCTAGCAAAGGGGACAAAGTCCTGAGAGTGCCGGGTATCCCTGCAAAGCAGGCTAGTGAAAACAGCAGGGGCTACTCCCTCTGCTATAGCGCGCCCACAAAAGGGCTCAGGCCGCTTTTCAGCAGGGTGACATCTAGAGAAAAAGCTAAGTGCTAGGCAATAAAAAACTCTAGAAGATGGAGAAGCAACCATGGCCGGGTGAGTGGAGGGATAAATTCTCAACTACGCTACGTAATCACC
Source organism: Cymbomonas tetramitiformis (assembly GCA_001247695.2). NCBI lineage: Eukaryota > Viridiplantae > Chlorophyta > Pyramimonadophyceae > Pyramimonadales > Pyramimonadaceae > Cymbomonas > Cymbomonas tetramitiformis. The sequence goes on along the minus strand of LGRX02033910.1, from coordinate 28,595 downwards.
GAATAAATTCTCACTACGGAACGCGCAGCGAGACACTTCCACACAGTTAATCAGAACACGGCAAGAAGCCTTCTCAGACACTTGAGACGGCTCTTATGGCCTCCTGTGGGATATATAGTGCCGACTATATATGGCTACTGCCCCGCAGTCCTTGTGGTAGGACCAAATCGACGATTTGGTCCTACCACGAGGACCATTGTTCCGATAATTTAATTGGCCATCTCCCGTGATTTGTGGTGTCTAACCAATGAAAGGTGGTATATATAGGTCCTATATTAATTTATTTGAACGCTGGTTTGGCCTATATCCATCCCATATATCCATGACGAACGCATTTCAAACCTCTACACTCAAATTTTTCAAAACGGATTTTTTTGGAACATTCAAAATGTGGCAAATTAGTGACTCATCTTCAATAATTCTTTACCAATCATATATCAACACTACACCTGCGCGGATACCATCAAATCGAACCTATACATATGTCCCAATCGTGTTTGGGCGGTACGCCCGGTTGGAATGCATATATTTGCTCGTTGGCTCGTTGGCGTCCCCTCTAATATATTGGCTCGTTGGTTTCCCCCCTAAAACAGTGGTCACGCGAGCTGACCAGCCAGCCATCATAATTGCTTGCTAGAGGGTATATATCGCAAGGTTGGGGTGTGCGGCACATTAAATCTTCAAGTATATATGTATTGCGAATTTCTGAAAGTCTAACATCATCCAAATATCTTATTTTTCGACTGGCGTGTACATTTTAGTATGGATGAATGCCAATTTCTAAAGTCCGAAATTCACTAAATTCGGAATTTGCATTGTGTTGAACATGCGCCATGCTGAAATAGAGCGGAAATGATGATGAGGGTGCAAAGTAACCGATTCAGTTATCTTATTTGGTCATAAACTCAAGATGTATAACCATGAGCATCACCGTGAGCCCCCCATGTGACTCCTATTACTCAAAATAACGGTGGTCCTTGTGGTAGGACCACCATTTTCTTCAAGCTTTTGGTGAAATTACACCCCTAAAGCGTGTCGTTCAATTACACACCTAAAGTCTCATGGGGGCCGCCGCTATAAGAAATAAAATTCATTTAACTCATAAATATCATGTGCAAATGTTGCCTGTGCCTCAAATAGTCGATTTAGTGATCGAAACCGCAATTGCCCATTGGTCCTTGTGGTAGGACCATGAATTTGGGTAGTAGCCATATATTGAGGTGCGGATACTCAGAATGCTTACACTTAAGATAACATAAGAAGTGAAGTTAGATTGAGTGTCGCTCGGCTTAAGCCCGAAACCCTGAACCTGTGACAGCCGTACTGTACGGAGTACTAGTACAGACAGAGGACTGTGACACACACGGGGTGTCACATCCAGCACACCACCCTGTACTATTACGGAGGAAGAGTTAGGGTGGAACAGGTAGTCCGTCAGGTGAAACAAAACACACCATCTCAAGCGGTGGAAACAGATTGCTAGTGGGGGCCTGTGCTCTTGGCCAGGGCGGTCCCAAATCTCTAGCTAGCACTACACACTGAAGGCTACTGTGCCCGTGATACAGATCTAGTTGTGCTACTAGGCTTCTGACAGTAACTCTAGCCACCTTTAAAGTGGTCCACAGAGCAGAGTTCACAAAGATTGTAGGTGTTGTAGTTCTCAAATTGGAAGCCCAGATTGCAGATGCCGAAGCCGTCAGAGTCCAGATTGAAGATGTTGTAGAAGTCAGTCGGTCCAGTGTCCAGAAGGTCGGGGTCAGTGAAGTAGCCCACTGTGCCATTCCGATAACCAGAGCAGTCACCGTACACCACCGACGGTGGAGCAATCTCCACATCACAAAGTACAGTGGCGGTGACGGTGTCGATCATGGCGATGCTCACACACAGAAACAAAGCGGGGATAGCTGCTGCCGTGAGGAATGCGCCGATTGAAGGTGTCCGTACACCACCAACCCGTGGAGCGGGTGGTGGGACGGCATCGTGCAAGTCCCCGTCGTCAGACTCCGTGTCAGCCACGCTGGCTGAATCATGCGTGGAAGAAATGTACGGAGGCAGGGGGTTGAAGGATTGAAGTGAGACCTGCGGCTCGGGCTCGAAGAAGCCCAATTTTACAGACATGTTGTCCATAAAGGACTGCTCGAAGAGCGGCTCACCGTCAGCGTGTCGCAAACGCGTGCATATGATGGTACAATCTCGGAATCGAACGAACTTAACACTCGCGACTGATCATAAGCATCATTAATATCCACTGGTGCCGGTAACTGATCGAGCAATTCTCAACACAGCATAAGATCGTAGAGCTACAAAATTTTTAAAATTCTGATACCCTGTTATCGAACGCTGAACTCTTACATGCAAGCCCAGATTCCAACATCCCCCATCTGTAGCTGCTGCGTGCAGTAGCACAGACTCAAATGTGGGCTTGCTCAGCATACTGGGTCGTATCACCATCTGCCATGAACTTGCCCAAACTGAAAGTGAACATACCAATGCCTTCACCTTCTCCGCCTTGTAACATTCTGGCTCTGACCAGTGGGTTCTTGAACACCAAGACCCACATACACCTGCGGCCAATAGGTCCATGTTCCAGATGCCCAATCACATGCAAGCGTCCTGTCTGGCTCAATCGTCTGAAGTACGCAGCCCTGCTCTCGGTCATATCTGTTAAATAGTAAGATGGAACATGGACACATGCCACCACACGACTGGCAATTACTGCCAACGGGAACGCGATATCCAGCGCTGCGAACCAAGGCGAAGTCACCACTGCGTCACAGACACCATACTTCTCCTTCCATATGCGATAATTACCCGGCTGAAGTGCATCATGCGCCTCAGGCCAACCCAACTGAGAGTTCCAGTCATTGTTCATGAATCTCAACTGCGGCCATTGCTCTACCATCACCTCACTGATGACCCCAGTGCCTGCCCACGGGTCCCACACGCCATTGACGGACTTCCAGTCCACCTCTGTCGCCAAACGCCTCACCTCAGAGGGCACTGTGATAACCAGTTCGAGCCCCCACTGCAGCGCGCTAGCTTCTCTCACCTGAGCCTTAGTCATGTGCCTCAGCTCTCCTCGTCTTTCAACTTCTTCTTCAGCCAGCGCAGGCATAAGAGGTGCATCCCTCAGATGTCTTGCCATGGCCTTCTGTTCCCGATATTTCTTGCTCAGCACCGTGCGATGCCCCTCATTCCAATGCCCTGGCATGAAGATCTGCACAGCCTCAGAGAGCTTGTCCTGTCTTCCCCAATCAATCTGATCAGGCATGCCCAAGAACATATCCTCCTCCTTCAACAGCATCTCTCTTGATGAAATGGCATGCCAAGGCTGGAACTTGTTTCCCTTCACCACCCGACGAGGACCCACGTCTGCTGGCAACAGGCGCATCTCCGCCGACAGCTTCTCATTCAATTGCTGCTCCTTCATGCCCAATTTGTCCTCTAGGGCACCAGAGCTCTCGTCTTTCTGGGTCTGCACCTCGGCATTGGCGGCTTGCCTCCCCGTGCCTGAGCACATGGGGCATAGCCACTCGCCTTCTGGTACTCCATCCAGTGCTGGGGTCAGACACCACAAGTGATACCCCCTGTTGCATGCGTCACACAACAGCATCTCTGCCTCCCCATCGGTCTTCCTGCAAACTTCACATGCTAGGTGCTTACTGGGAACGGCTGCACTGCAGTCATACTGATCCTTCACCTGTAGGTGACATGGCGCGATGCTCTGCACGGTGCTCTTCTCTCTTAACTTGGTGGCGTCCTCAAGCACCACCACACCATCTCGCTGTATCTTGACCAGCTTCAGGATGGCTGATTTGGTCGCGACTTCCATGCCGCTGCGGGGCTTCTGCCTGATGTAGACGAAATCGCCCACCTTGAACTGGTGTGGACTAGGCTCGTAGCCCCCACCCCTTCTCCCTTCGTAATGTAATGTATCACGATGCTGTGCGACCTCCAGGCTGCAACCAGCGTGTACCATCAATCGCCTCACCACCTGTGCTCTCTGGTGGAGGTCCTTGACTCTGGCATCCTTCTCATCTTCGACCTCAACAGCAAAATCTATGCTGGGTGCCTGTTTCAAATCAGGAGGCACTACTGCCTCCTGAGCAAACAACATGGTGAACGGCGCCACCCCCGTGGACTCCTGGCGTGCTGCATTATAGCTCAGCACTAGTGGCCAGAGCTGCTCATCCCACTCATAATCGAGACCCTTCTCCAAGGCAAGCTTCTTAAAGCAGAACTTCATAGTGCGTACCACTCGCTCGGTCAGCCCATTGCCTTCTGGTGAGTCTGGCGAGGTGACTCGCCGGTCAATCAGGCAATCTCTGCACAACTGCTTGAACTCGCCTTCAAACTCCTTACCTCCATCCACCAAGCATTCTGCTGGCGCACCAAACACAGCCAGGACATGACTGCGAAATGCCGCTGCGATGGTGCTCGCCTCCTTGTCAGGAATGGGCACGCAGACTATGAACCTGGTGTAGTGCTCGGTCATGATGAGCACTCGGTTGTTGCCAGACTTGGTCTCTCTCCTCGAAGGCCATGCCAAATCCAGCGACCAGCGATACATGAACGACACGATCTCAAGGGGGGACAAACATGCCTCCTCTCTCGCATAATGAGTCTTCACACGCTGACAGGTCTCACACTGAGTGACCACAGCCTCCACGTCTTTCTTCAAATCGGCCCACCAATGGCGCTGCCACAAAAGATGCTGCGTCCGCCTTATGCCCCAATGTCCCGTTCTGGAGTGGTATTCCTTGACCAACGCGAGACGGTCAGCAGGCTTAGGTATTCTCACCTCCTTGCCCGACATAGTGACCATGTAGATCTCGTCCGTGGCCTCGTCCCATCGATGTCGTGCTGCTCGCCTCCTTACTCGACGAACTTCCTCTTCGGGCAACCTCACTCTACCATTGGACTTCAACCATCTGAGGCACCATGCATCATCGTGTACATATCGATGCTTGTCACGATCTACCTGCTGCTCAGCCACGCTGGCCATCAGGTCCTCGAACCTGGTGGTACACGTCAACCTGGGGAGCCTCATCTCTGACTCTCTGGCAGGCGGACTCCAGGCAGGCACATCCACGTGCGCTGCTGGAGTCGCGCCCTCCTTCACGAAGTGGTTCTCATGCCTCTGACGATACTGCGCCATGGTGTAGAGCTGCCACTCGTTCTTCTTCTTCTTCTTGGTTCCAGCCTTCTGTCGCTGGGCTCCAATTCCTTCTGCGCCTTTCTGCCCTTGCGAGCACATTATCCGCAGCTTCTCCTCCCAGTCGCGATGGGTCATAGTCTTCGCCACCTGCCGGGTATATGCGTTCGAATTCTCAACCCATTCCGCCAGCAAAGCTTGCCTCTGCTGAAGGTCCGACCTCTCGTGGTCTGCCCAGTTGTTGTCTACAGCGATGGGCTGTCCTGGGGAATTCTCCGCCTCTGGGGATTCCTTGCTGTGAGGAAGCCCCTTCCTGCTTGCTTCTGCGACTGCCATCAGCAGTTCCATTGCTCTGCGATCCATGGCCAGGCCCAGAATGCTCGCCAATTCTACGTCGCTTAGGCCATCGACCATGCGTAGCTCACTTGCGCTGTAGCCCATGGCTCGCGTCTTCTCTTCGAGGTTAACTTCTCGAGATTCTTCCTCGGCGTCTTCGCCGTCCTGGTTGCGCACCACGGTGCCCATCCTCGCTCTTCTGAACGCTCTTGACCCTTGCGTCGCCATGATGGTGGGTAATGCCCTCAACGGTTCTCCCACCACGTTCACCACGTAGTGAGGCGCGCGGTCTGTCCTTATCACTGGCCTGGGATGCCAGCCCTTGCATATGATTGACGATACGATTCGTCCTTCTGGTCTCACCACCTTGCTCATGACGGAGCGAAACTGGTGGCTCTGGAACAAGTTGCTCCAATACGCTCGCAATCGATGTGCGTAAGCGCCTGCTTGTGCTGCATCAAAGGACACTGGTCTACCAATGACGCTGGCAATGTACGGGAACACCTCGTCCCTGATCTTGGTTCCAGGTCTGTGTGACAACGGAGAAACATTTTCCAGGATATAGCCTGGAGGCCTCTGCCGCTGCAGCTGCTGGAGTGTGGACAGAAGCCTGACCACTTCATAAAATAATTTGCTGTGCCTGCCATCCAGGCCTGTGAGTGTTCCAGCAGGGGAGAGATCCTGACATGGGAACCCACATACCATGACCCACTGGCGTCCTTGAAGAGCTCCCGCTCGTATGAAGTCGGCGCTGGTGGTCTCGCGCAGATCTTGGGGTAAAGCCCCAAGCTCTATTGCATGGGGCGAGATGAGGTCAGGGTATCGTCTCAGCAATGCCGCACACCTGGCTCTGGCAACCGTCTGACTGCTCGGGGATATGTCCTGATACAGGTAGCGATCCACCTTCATCCCACTGCGGAGCAACATTTCTAGCCCAGCACATAGGCCTCCACATGGTTCGTAGCACACCACGCCTTCCTGCCGAGCTTGAGAGAAGAATCGGCTGCTCAGCACCTTGGTGTCGACCTTCTCGGGCTTCAGGATGCGCTCACCTTCAAAGTATTCGCTGCTGTACACAGCAGGGCTTCCCTCGCCATGCGTGCCCCGCGTTGGCCTAACCAGGCTCAGCGCCTTCCAAGCTGCTCTGGCTAGCCTTCCAGAGTCGGTCACCAGCTCAGGCAAGTCAGTGTCGAACACGTCCCCATGATTGCATTCTAATTCCTCGTGGTAGTGCAAATCGAACAGACGATGCACTAGTCCTGTGCCCAGCTGCTCCATGGCTGCCATCCTGCAGTAGTTGGCAACCTGCACCTCTGGCGTGGCCTCTTCCCCTGGGAAGGTATCCCCAGCCAACATAAAGCACAAGTGGTCACCGAAGTCCTTCGCATGGACTTCCCCCACGCCTGCGTGTAACGCAGTCACCTTCTCCCTTTCATGCCTCGCTCCAGTCTCATCCGTGGTGGATGGCAGTGGGTAGCGAGATGGCACGTCAGCGTTGCTGTTCTTGGCGCCTGGCCGATACTTCACGGTGAAGTCGAACTCCTGCAAACTGATTGCCCAGCGTAGGTGTTGCCCTTGGAGATCAGCCTTCTCCATCAGGGTGGTAAGCGGTGAGTGGTCGGTCACCAAGGTGAAGTGGACTCCATGCAAGTACTGCCTCAACGTACGTACTGCCCATACCACTGCGAGCATCTCCCCTTTGAAGCTGGCGTACTGTCTCTCCGTTTTACTCAGAGATCGGCTGATTGCCATACAAATGTATTCCTTCCCATCATCGTCCTTCTGGCCCAGCACCGCGCCAATGCCATAGGTGCTCCAATCAGTGTACAATATGAGAGGTCTGTCGTAATCGATGGGCCTCAGGCACCTCCCAGAACAGAGAGCATCCTTAAGTTCTTGGAGTGCTTGATCTTGCTCCTTCCCCCAGGCTGCCTTGATGTCAGTGACCTCCTTCTTGAGCAGGTCATTGAGAGGGCGGGCCATCTCAGAGTAGTTTGGCCCCCCTGGCTCACCCACCAGGCCCTTATAGTAGTTCATCATGCCCAAGATCGAGCGGAGCCCAGTCTTGTCCTGAGGGCTTGGAAGCTCTTGTATGGCCTTGCATTTGGCTTCTTGCGCGCCAATGGAGTTGTGACCAATGCGATAGCCCAGAAAGTCCACCGTGGCTGCACCAAAGGTACTCTTGCCTGCGTGCAAGCGGATGCCAGCATCCCCCAAGGTGCGAAGTACGTCCTCAACGTCCTTCAAATGCTGCTCAGGCGTGGAATCCGTGTAGACCACTACGTCATCGACGTACGCCACCGTACAATGCTGCAAGTGCCGTAACTCGTAGTCCATGATTCTTACGAACGCAGAAGTAGCTCCAGCTGCACCAAAAGGCATCGAGGTGTATTGGTACAACTGATTCTTCCACCAAAACGCCGTCTTGCTCCTGTCCTCTTCCGTAGCCATGGGAATCTGGTGGAAAGCTTTGGTGGCATCCAGAGTGGTCTTGAACTTGGCCTTGGCCACCTTCTGGTAGAGCTCCTCTGGTCGGTGCGGCAGCGTGTTGTCTTTGAGGGAGTGTCGATTGACACCCCTGAGGTCCACGCAGAACCTCGTCTGAGTCCACAGGCCAGTCTCGTGATCCTTCTTGCCAGCTACGACCACGTTGCTCGCATGCCTGCAATGCTTGGCTGCTGGCTCTATGAAGCCATACTCCAAAAGTTCCTTGCAATGAATATCGATGATTTCCTGCTCGCCCGGACTGTACTTCCTAGGTCTCTGGTAGGCGGCCTTGGATTCGTCTACGAAAGGGATGGAGAACGTGTTGTGCTCCGCTTTACCCTTGTAGCCTTTCAGATCGTGAGGACTGTTGGCAAAGGTGGTCTTGCACCTGCGAAGAACATTCCGCATTTCCTCCCAGTGTTCCTCCTTGAAGTCAGGATGTCCTCCAAACGTGGCATTGAGCTCAGTGTCGAGCCACGCTGCCTCGTCCTTGGTCACCGTCGTGTCACCCAGAGGTTGAAGCTCGTCCAGCACGGTGTACGGCAAGACCTCATCCTGCTCCGCGACATTGGCCACCCAGCCAGGCTCCCATTGCCTTGAGGATTGCTGAGCCTCCCAGGAAGTGCAGGGGGACGAACCCCAGGCGCTGCGTGTGGGTGATGTGACACCATAAGTAGGCGCACCCTCGGTCATCTTGCCAGCGACCCACAAGATTCCGCACAAAAGCAGAAAAAATCGCAAAATTCGGTTGAAATGCGCTGCAGCTGCCGGCGAGTGCGAAGCGAAGAAGCACGCCATGACTCTCCACCCCCCGTGCGCTAAGCGAGTACTCCCACCAGCAGCAGTAAAGATCACGACCGCAAGGACAAGCGCCATGTAGGCGGCTTGTGCGACGCGATGAAGGCGAAGATTGCGTCGTAGTTGCGCCCAGCGCGCCGCGAAGCGAGGCTTGTCCAACCTGGCGGGCAAAGCGGGCAAGTGCACGCGGCCCAACAAGAAGACTTGTGACCAGCGCAGGGTCGGAACGGTCCATCCACGGCCACGTTGAATGTGACCGGCGTCAAGCGGGCAATGCAAGGGACCGGAGCCGTGGCATGCCACGTCTCCAGCGTAGATGTCGGCACAAACCCAAAGCCAGGCGAGGACCATGAAGAGGAGGACGATCACACACTGTGACCAGCACGCCAAGGAAATGACCACCATCCGAAGGGGCATCACCACCCAATCCCCTGCACGCACGCGGTGCACGCCAGCATAGACGCCTGTGACGCGCAAGATGAGGAGCCCAACGTACCAAACGCAGGCTAGAGCCCATAAGACCCAGATGTCATAAGATGCACGAAGGGGGCAACGTCGAGCAGTCGACCACCATACGGGCAGCTGGTGCAAAAGCGAGGGTACGAAACGCCTCCACCAAACTTGAAAGGGGCACCATGACAGGTGCCAGGCTACTGCCTCCCACATCGCCCATATGGCGACCACGGGAACGGGACCGCGTCCCAACCACTACCACCAAACCACTGCACTGCCTGCAAACGTGATACACGCTCGCAGGACACCTGGCCGTAAGTGGACCGCCCGTGCAGGCGGCCCACGGCCACAGCGTTGGTCGTTCACCAGGGCCACCCGCCCGCTGCGTCCGGGGAGCCCTGCTGAAAATGCGCCTGCCTCTGCGCCTCACGCTGTTCGTCCGTGTAGCGTTGAAACGCCTGCGTCTCCGCGCTGCATATCGAAGCTGGAGAAGGAGGACACCGCGACGTGAGACCGGCTGGTATCCTGGAATCCCTTGGTGCATGAACGACGTGGGTAGCGGCCCCATGGCGATCGACAGAAGGGGCAGATGCTCGTGCAGCGCTGCCTGCGCCTGACTGTCTACGAGCAGGGGGGTCTCGAACCTCGAACACATTCCTCCGTGAAGCCGCATCCATGTGCTCGGGCCGCTCGGCCACGTGAGCCTGATGGGCGGGCGGTGGCGGCGGCGGCGGCGGAAGACGCAGCGCCTCCAAGGCCCCTAGGGCTGGCATTAACCATGGCGCGGCCGAATGCCTGGTCCCCCATTGCAAGGAAGTGAACTTCCGGTCGTCTCGCTCGAAGTACTCATTCGTGAACTCAGCTTGCCAAGAAAGACACCGCTCGTCTTCCAAGAAGATGTAGTACACGGGCGTGGCACCCGGATGCGCCACGCAGCGCAGCACATGCGCCGCTCCAAACTCCACGTACTTGCACAGCGCGAACGCGACGTTCCGCGCATGGCCCCCCGGCAACCTGTGCCCTGAGTCACGGTGCGACAAATCAGCCCAGGCTGAAGTCATGGCCTCCAGGAGGCCGGAAGACGTAGTTTGTCCCCCAAGAGGGAGACGCCAGCCCTTTTCCCCACACGCGATGGTCTTGTTGTGCTTCCTTTCGACTTGGCTGGTGATGCCTGGACGCTTCCGCATCCTGAGACCCCGCTCCTGGTTGCAGACGCCGAGCTGGTACATGACGCGCCGTTGCCTGCACTGATCATAGTCCGTTACGCGAAACCGTATTATGAAGACAGTGAGGTTGCGACGATCCTTCAAGGCTTCCACCCCCTCCGCGGACAGGAATTGGCGCAACGAGTGACCAGACGCTGTGGCCATTTGTGTAGCGTCGTAATCTGACTCCGTTGGGGATGGAGGCACCCACCCAGGAGCCCGAGGCAGAGGGCCCGCCCTCGGCGGACTCGGAGGCGTAGGAGGTGGGCCTCCCGAAGAAATTGACGGGGAGCCACGCGGAACACGGAAAGAGTTCGCCCACGAGCCAGCGTTGGTCATGGCAGACGATGCGGAGGGCGACCTCCTATGAGGAGGGCTGCTGTCAAGATCTGACGACACCAAATCCTCGGCCTCATGGTCGCTGGATGAAGGCGATGGAGTGCGAGCGTACGCCATGCGCGCGAAGCGAGACGGCGAATGGCCACTGGGCCTGGCCTGAGACGGCCCCGCGACAGCTTGAGATGGTCGTGCACTCTGCGACGAACGAGGTGGCGAGTAGCTGCTCGGCCTGGCGCGAGATGGCCCTGCGACAGCCCGGGATGGTCCTGCTCCCGCGGCAGGAGCAGGTAGCTGCGCAGGGGCTCGCTTGGTGAGCCTGAAGTTGGCCAAGTTGTTGGGCGGTGGTGGCCTACGTTGCGCATCTGCATCGAGCGCCTCTTGGCCCTGCCGCCTGGTGTTGGATGCCTTGAGCATCTTCCTCATCTCCCCCAAGCGCAAGTACTCTTGAGCAGCGGCATTCTGGGAGAACACCTTACCAGTTCCCCCAAGACCATCTCCCACCGGGTAGTACTTAGTGCTCGAACCCAGAACGATGAGCTCCAGAGGTGGCGCCAAGCTGCCATATAGATCGTACTGTTGGAGGACGCCAGTCGAGAGGGACTCTATGTCCACCGGGCGGAGGTATCTGAGCAGCTGGTATGTCCAAACACCAGCGCTCTCGTACCAATGAGGGAGCTGAAGCTCACCCAGCAACTCCTCACTGTTGTACACTCGCGCATGATCCAGCGTGCAGCGCAGCAGCTCGAGGTGCTGCGTGGCTGTACTTGGTTGCACACAGAGGACACGCTCCTTCAGATCCCACATGAGGGTGCCAGCGACCTCACCACTGGGGTACGTAAACAGCTCCTGGAGCGTGTGCTGCAGTCGCTGGATGGAGTTGAGGCTGTCGAGTGCTCTGCCTTCTTCCCTGGGTTTGACGACGTCCTGCTTGTTGGCAGGGGATGGCACGTGTGTCATATAGCTCCCCTTGAGCACCCAACAGTCATTATCCTCGTCGTGATCCAACTTCTGGTCCACATACAGCCAGTTAGGGGGCAACAGCTGTTCCACCATCACCCACTTTTGCTCGAGGCAGCGGACGAACTCCACGCAGACATGCTCCTGGGAAGGTCTAGCTGGCACGTCCTCAGGGAGCTCCTGAAGGATGCGGCAAAGACGCGCCACATGGTGCCGGTCCAGGTACAGTCTCTGGTCCGCCCAGTTGTGGTCAAGATCAGCGCCCAGAGGTGGACGACCCCCGGTCGACTGGCTATCGGTAATCCACTTCGTGCGCCCGCCCACCCAGGGGTTTGGTGCTGCGTAAAGTTGCTCAAGCATGCGCTCTGACCCTGCCAGCTCGACGGACGTCAGCGACGCCAGGTAGCTCCTTCGGCCTCCTTCAAGCGAACACGTGTGAACGCGAGATGCCGCCTCGACCTCTGCGCGTGTGGCGACTCGGGGTCTAGGGGGCGCAGCAGATGGCCCTGACGAAGGCATCGGTGACCCCACCGGCGACTCCTCGCCGTCAAGGATGTGCTCAGACCGAATCCCAGAGGCAGCAAATCTCTCCTCCCTCGTGCCCAAGGGTGGGCACCCCAGCCATTTGCACTCCGTTTCATGCCCAAAGATCTCAGATTGTAAACATACCACCGGGTCCAACCTCCTGGGCTGGTGAGGACGCTTGGGTGTCGTCATGTCGACCAACGGAAGAACCACCTCAGCATCCAGGCCCAAAACCTTCGGTGCATGCGACACGGCCACGCAACTTCCCAACTTGATGTCAATCATCAGGGAGTTCTTCAGCGGCCCAGTGCCTATCAACAGGTCCCAGGAGTTCTCAGCCTCGAAGGTCACGAAGGCGTACAACCGGTGAAGCGTCATGTGCGGCGTGCCCGCTGCCAAAATGACGTCCACGTAGCAATAATGGGTGAACTTTGTGGGACTGTTGTCACATCTGGTGACCTTGGCGCCGGTGGTGGCTTCATAAATTGTGAGACCCAGCCGCCTCACAACAGAGATCGAGATGATGTTACAGTTGGCGCCGGTGTCCATGAGGATTGCCCGGTACAGCATAAGCTCGCCACCGGATGACACCAGCGCAAGCCCCTCATATAGAGTGGCATTCTGCAACTTGCAGATGGGCTGAACCTGGGCCATCAATAGCACCTGCTCGTCGGTCAGATGCTGCGTCATCTTTGCCCTCAGTGCGTCGTAGGCGGAGGTCTTGATGGTACCAGCTCGCACATGTCCATGGTCACTGAAGTCCACCACCCCCAGATCGTCCACGTAGGCAGCAGCTGCACATCGAGCGGCGGCGCTGTCGACCACCCCGTTGGGCATCTCGTCCAATGGCACCTCCTCGGTTGCACGATGTCCTGAACCGTCTGCCTCCCTTCTTACTCCTTGCGTCGCTGCGGCGTGCGTGTCTTCCAACTCATGCTCATTGACCTCGGTGGGCTGTTCGGTTGCATCATTCGGATCCTTGCCCATGAGCTCCTCCAGCGCCAAAAGATTCTCGATGTCCTTCGGGAGATCAATGGCGTTCTGGGATATCAGGATGGCAGCAATCTGCGAGCAGGCACGCACGGAGCTGCGAAGATTGGATGCCAACAGGTGGACCTTCCTGCTGAGTACGTCGGGAGGGACGGCCCTAGGCACCTGAGCGGCCCTGTCGAACTCCTCCGGCGTCTTGACCTGGAAGCCCCGCATCTGCTGAGTGTTGCCCAAGGCGACAGCGGCGCTGGCCTGGAGACTCGGTGCGTGATCGATGCCAACACCACGACCACCTTCCAAACCACCCCCAGCAGGGCAGTCCTGCTCATCCTCCTCGTATTCAGCCTGTTGGGTGAAGTTGGAGTTGTACTCGGTCTCCGCATCGCTGGCCTCTGATAGGGCCTGTGCATTGGCGATCTCGTCATCCTTTGGAGGTGACCCTGCCTGGAGGCCTGACAATTCTGCGGCGAGTTTCTCCTTAACCTCGGCACTGGCAGCCACTTGCTGCTGCTGCTGCTGCTGTGGCTGCTTCTGCTTGGCCTCCGGGAGCTTAAGCCACTCCTTGGTGGTGATCCCCATCTTGTGCTTATCAAAGCGGTGTGCGATGTTGTAGGCGCGCATCTGGGCATTCTTAACCTCGTCCGGCCACTTGGAGTTCTGCCTGTCCTTATGGAAGTTGGGCGGCACCCGGGCATCACGACACCCCGTGTAGCAGCGCTCTGGAGAGTGGGGCAGGCGCGTGAAGCACCAGTCACACTGAAACTTCTTCGAAGCATCAGGTGGTGGCACCTTGCTGTAAGAAGGTTTCTGACGCTCGGCATTGTTCGCTTCCCTCACAGGCTTCTTGGCGTCGTCGCCACCATGCTGTGCCTGCTCCTTCTTCTTGGGGTCCCTGCGTCTGTCCCCAGTCTTGGAGGCAGAACCCGAGCGCCTCATGGCTGATACCAGCGCAGACAGGTCAAGCCCCATCTGCCTGGCCTCGAAGCAGGAGTACACGCAGTTGAGCCTGCGAACCAGCTCCTGCTGCAGTGTGAGGGCCCAAGCCTCTGCATCATTCTTGAGCTTGTCCTGCACCTCCACAATCACCTCGAGGTCCTCCCAAGTAACCCTGTTGGGGGCAGGATGGCTGACACGCAGCTGCTCGGACACGCGATCTCGGTATTCTTTGATGCGCAGGCCCTTGATGCATTCCTCGATGTTCTGCCTGACGACGGAGTCCTCCACCCTCCTGCCGGTGTTGAGAGCTGCCTCCCTGCGACGACAGCTCTTCACGTAGGCGAGGCCGTCCTGCTCGTTGGTCTGCGGCTTGGCAATCAAGAGATCTTCCTTCTCTTTGGTGCCCTTCATCAAGAATTTAGCTTCGAGCTCTGCAACGAAAGCCCTCAAGGCCCAAGAGTAGTGAGAATCTTCAGTGCCATCTGGCCCCGTGAGACCCCTCGTGGAGGTTCCCTCGCCTGCCCACTCATCAGACGCCTCGCCATCCTCATCACCCTCCTCGAACACCTTACAAACTGCCCAGGTTGACCCTGGCGCCAGCTCATGAAAAGGAGGCTGAGCACAACGCACAGATCCCTGGTAGGCATCTCTCATGGTAACGTCCTTCAGGACATGGCAAGCGTGTGAAGCCATGACGCCATTCTTCAGGTAGGCAGCGCACCACCAGTCATAAGCGACTGAGGTGGAATGGTCATCCCCTGCTAGAAACGATGGTATGCTGTCCCACAATGATCTGTAGTCTGGTCTGGACCCAGCGAAGGCCTCCTTCTGCTGCTGACTGAGCGCATGGTAAGATGCTGACTTCATGTACCTACGCTTCCTGGCCTCAAAAGCCCGCTGGACTTTCGCCACCATGTCCACGAAACGCCTGATGAAGAGCGCTCTGTCAGGGTAGAAGTCTTCCAAAATTCTTTACGGCCCGTAAACTATATTTCCGCTGGCCCGCTTTCGGCCAAAACGGTCAAGGAAGAACAATGCCCGCCGCAGGCGCGAAATTTCGAAATTAAGTATGGGGGTTTGATAAAAAGTAGCATAAAATGCCTATATTTTTGGCCGAAGTTTGGCCGGCTCATACTTTTGTGCGGCCCGGGGGCGAACGCCCCTTCGGCCCGGTTTCGGCCCGGAGCGAGCTTCTGCGGCCCCGGGCCGGCCCGCCACGGTAAGACTTCTACCCTGCGCTCTGTCCTCACTCTTACTACCGGTGTACTGGAGTCTGACGTCTTCCTTGTCAAGTGAGTGACTCTCCTTCTCATAGTGATCCATCTCGTCTACGTCGTCAAACGCAAAGAGAAACTGGTTTGCAGGCGCTGAGGCTACTACTGCTGCTGCGAGTGCTGCTGCTTCTAGCGCTGTTGCTGCTGGAGATGACGGTGCGGAGGGAGTGGTTTCTGAGCCCGACCCCTCTGCGCTCATATACTCCGTGTCAAGGTCCTGACTGGTCCGTCCTCGTGCCAGCCGTCGTGCCTCACGTTCTCTGGAATGGGCAGAGGCAGCGCTTGGCTCTGCCTCTCCCTCCGTGGTGAAGTGCTGTGTTGATGCTCAGTCAACGGGACCAAGGGCGAGTCCCCCCTCTCAGCGCAAAGCTCGTTCCCCAGTAGACTGGAGGCTTGACTCAGACTGGCTCAGGCCAGTGCACTGAGTGCCCCTGGATTCGCCTTGCTGAACAAGTGAAAGAACGAAACGCGTGTGGGCAGCGAATGCCTAAAGGTCCAGCACTGCGCTTCAGCGCTCTGAATCAGCAGCAGATGCAGAGTATTCGTGCGAGGAAAATTAAAGCTGGGCCAGTGTGCTGAGCACTTCTGGATTAGCTGGGCCAGAGTTCATAAAGAGGACAATGACAGTGAGGGCAACTCCACAACACCAAGAAATAGCACTGATATGCAGCGGTGTGAGCTAGGCCAGTGTGCTGAGCACCCCTGGATTCACAACACCACTGCTAATCAAGGAAGCCATGGCTGGCATGTAAGCTCACTCCCCAGTCCAGTCCAGCAACCAAGTACCAGGTCGCTGACAGAGTTGGAAGCTAAGCCAGTGTGCTAGCACCCTGGATTCACAGCACTACTGCTGATTCAGAAGGTGGCCCGTGACATGAGGGCCTCACCGGCTGACCAATACTGTAGAAAGGATAGAAGAATTCTCCAACACATTGTGATAAGGCGGCAGAAGGTCACTCCAGTAGTGAGCAGCACTCCAGGCTGGAAACGTAATTAACTCTAAATCCACCAGGTCACTGTGTCACACCAGGGAATAGACCACTCAGTTGTCGCCTTCAGAGTTGATGCAGCTGCCAGTCCTCTAGCAAGCTCTTCCTCTGCTTCAGGCTTAGGCCAGTACACCAGGGGTGTCCCTGGATTAACCGTCAGACAAAGTGGAGCTGCCCAAGAAACCGTAAGTTGCAGTTCCAGACATAGAGCAGTGATTCACTGCTGATCCACTTCTTCGCTGGTAAATAAAAGCAGATGTCGCCGCTAATTAGCTCACAGGCCAAGCACACCTGCCTTTCAGCTAAGCCAGTACACCAGGGGTGTCCCTGGATTCACTTCAGACAAGGTGGCCAGCTGGAGAGCCCACTGGAAGATAGTTCATCAAGGTGCACATTAGCTGTTGATCCACTCTTAGCCGGTAAGACAGGGCAGATGCCGCTGCTGATTAGCTCCCAGGTGACACACACCTGCCTTTCAGTTAAGCCAGTGCACCAGGGGTGCCCCTGGATTCACTTCAAGCAAGGTGGTCAGCTGAAAGAACCACTGAGAGCTGCTCATCCAGGTGTACATTAACTGCTGATTGACTTTGTCGCCGCCGCCGCCCAAGCTCATGCCGTGCTGATTAGCTCAAAACTGAAGGACACCTGTCAGCAGCTAGGCCAGTGCACCAGGGGTGCCCCTGGATTCGCTGAAGACCAAGGTGTTGAGCATATCACTGTGCAGAAGGAGACCGCTCATGACTAGTGAATTCAAAGCTGATCCGTCGCCGCCGTTACTGGAAGCTCTTTCAGTGCAAGTACCACCAAGTTCAGGGAAGAAAAAGGTTCCGCCAGTGCACCGTGGGTGCCCCTGGAGTCGCCTGACTTCCGAATCCGCTCTTTCAACTGCTGCTGACTTCTCGCCAAAGGGCCTTCACTTCCGGATTAACACTGAAATAAAAAGCCGCTCCGCGCAGGACATTATTGTTTTGAAAAAGTATGAAAACAGCAGTAAAATATATCGTCAAAATTGATATTATATCACAAAACACGAATTATTGTGTGTACAAAAGCTGTGAGCAGAACTGTCTTAGCACTCTAGCACTGGCACGCGAACAGCCACCTAGTACTTGCGAAGGCAAAACAATAATGAGTCCACTAGCCTGACCTTCGGTCAGAGTCTACTTATATCTCAATGTCCTGTCACATTTCCCAAAACTGTAACGGGTTCTAGCCCTTAAATCTTCATCTGGCCAATGGAAAGTCATTATCCCATGCCAGCTCTAACAATGTTACCGTTTACCGCATTCTGACTGACACGTCAGCGGCAAAGGAGTCACTGCCATCTTCGTCTTATCATTCTCTGGTCACCTGATGGTGACTATATCTTCTCTGACAAGTCTGCATCTCACAGATGGTCATCTTCGCAAAGCCTGTCATGCTGTCACCACTGTCATGCGTGTCACCAGCTGAACAAACCCGGCGCGGTACCATGAGAAGCCGGCGTTTGTTACAAGCGAACTGCTTCGGGTAAATTAACGCGTCGCTCTCGGTCTCGATCGCCACCTCCGGCTCATGCTCCACGACGGCATCGTCGATCACGGAGGGCGTGGCCGAGCCGAAGTGGGCCATCGGGAAGTGCTGAGTGTCGGACTCAGCACCACCAGCCACCTGCTTGAGCTCGCGGAGAGCGGTGCGTGCTTCGTGCACGCGGGTAGCAAGGAGTGAGGGTTGGGTGGGCGTCAATCCCGCGTACTGTGCTCGGAGCCCCACGTCAATGTCCTCGGAGAACGTGAAGGGCTCCTCGTCCTGCCGAACCAAGGGATGATCATGTTGTGCACAGAGTCGAGCAAAGGCGGTGTCGTCCTCAGTGTCGAACGCGGTCTGGAAGGCGGACACGAGGCCGTCGGCGTCGTCGGCTTGCTCAATCACGCACTCGTCGCACTTGATGTCGGCGGTGGGACAATTCGCGGAGTCATGCCAAAACCCCGGAGGGCATCGGACACACTCCGGAACGAAGGCCTTGGAGAGGACGTGGAAGGAGACGGAGTGCATGCCGTAATTCTTCTTGTCGTCGTTGTGGCGCCGGACGCCTTGCGGCCAATTCCCGTCCTTGGGAAGGGGTGAAGCGGCGAAGCGGTGCTTCAAATCACGTCTTCGGCCGTGAAACTTCCCATCCACCCGACGGTTCTAGCGGTCACGCCAGGAGGAGGGCGGAAAGTGCACACCTGGCTTGCCCGTAGGCTTGCCCGTAGCCGGAGCCGGCCATCTCGTCGTCGGCTCGTCGCGTGCATCCTCGTCGGAGAGCGTCGCAAGCACTTTGTTGGCGGTGTCGATGTGAAACTGGAAGTCTCGAATCAGGGCCTTCACGTCAACGTCGGACGGTTGGCCAGAATACAGGATGTTCTTGTCCGTGAGGGGCACGTGCCTCCGCTTGCCGGCGCTGGCGTCCCAAATCTCGAGGACGTGGGCGTAGATGTCCTCAAGCTCGACCTTGGCCAACTCAACGTCGAGACGAAGGGGGGTAATCACCTTGTCGTAGAACTCGGGGTCGAGAGAAGCCAGAAGCTGCTTCTTGGCCATCATGTCGTCGAGAGGCCCAGAGGCGCCGTTGCCAATAGCAGTCAGGCACGCGTCGAAATCTTGAATAAGAGGGTCGGGGTCCTTCTTGTCGTCGAAATAAATGGAGCAAAGCTCCTCGTAATGTCCAAGAGGCCGAACCACGCGAGGGATCAACCTCTTAGTCACCTCCAGAAGGGCACGCTTGCCATCCTGAGGCGAAGCCCGTCCCAAGGCCTCAACCCAACGCCGCGCGGGTGAATTTGGAGAAGTCAACGATGTCAAAGTCGAGAAGAGGATGGCATTGAAGATGGCGTTGACCTCCTTTTGCGTGTCCGCCAAATAAAAAAGAGTGGCGTTGTTGGGGTCCTTCTGCTCGAACGCGCGCTGCAAGGACTTCACAATAGACGTCCAGAGCGTGTTACGGCGTACTTCATCTCCATGAAAGGTGTCCTCTTTGGAGCCCAAGGCGTCGCGAGAAATTCTCTTGATGATGTCGACGTCCCAAGTGGAATTCTGGACAGCTGCAGCTCGTGTCCGGTCCGGAGCCGTGAGATTGACAGCCGGAGAATTTGGCGTCGGTCTATAGCGAGACCCGACGTCGCGTGAAAAAATCGTGTCTAGCCTAATGCGATTGTTGGCCCCCAAGGGAGGCGTGACGTGAGAATTTACGCTCATGATGAAGATCCAGTAGGCGGGAGCGTTGGGGTAGAGGGCCGATGTCGAAGAACACAGAAAAGCGATGGTCGAGAGCCGTAAGATGCAGTGTCGGAACGGATAACTAAGGAAGCCGTAACTGTGAAATTGCAAGATCGGAACGCGGCGGCCAAGGAATCCCACGACAAAAATTGATCAAGTTTCAGTCGAGTAAAATCCAACGCGGACAATACAAATTAATCCCAGGTAGGCGAACGCTGCATAAATACCAAATTTATACCAAACCGAGCGATACCAAATTTAATCCGCCCGTAAACTAGCTCTCGACCGCAACTGCGAAAATCACGACATCAAATTGGGCCCCCAACGCCCCACCAAGCGGAGTGGCTTAGCCACTCATGCAATCAAAAGTAGTGGAAGGTGCCTGGCGCACCATAACCTGTGGGATATATAGTGCCGACTATATATTGAGGTGCGGATACTCAGAATGCTTACACTTAAGATAACATAAGAAGTGAAGTTAGATTGAGTGTCGCTCGGCTTAAGCCCGAAACCCTGAACCTGTGACAGCCGTACTGTACGGAGTACTAGTACAGACAGAGGACTGTGACACACACGGGGTGTCACATCCAGCACCTCCGACCGATTAGAAAACCTCAATTTTCAGATCCGCGGTTCCCGGTGACTGTCCGCATACTTCCCGTCACCTTTCACGGATCAGAAAACTCTCACTTTTTGGTTTTATCAGTCCAGTGTCATACACTATAAAATGAATGTATGAGGGGAACATGCTGGAAATGACACCTTGACTAGTTCGTACAGTCAGGTGCCATATTCAGTGTGTCATCTTCGGTGATCAGCTTGTGTGACAAACTCAGTATATCGATGTCTATTATCTGAGTTTATCTTGGTTCGTTGTTTCACCGTCGGCAACGTTCCCCCTCGTGCACTGCTGAGTTTCTAGCAGGTTATGGGACCACTTCACGCTTGCGTGTTGTGTATTTAGCCCACGCTAAAATACACAACACGCAATACACAACACGCAAGCGTGAAGTGGTCCCATAACCTGCTAGAAACTCAGCAGTGCACGAGGGGGAACGCTGCCGACGGTGAAACAACGAACCAAGATTAACTCAGATAATAGACATCGATATACTGAGTTTGTCACACAAGCTGATCACCGAAGATGACACACTGAATATGACACCTGACTGTACGAACTAGTCAGGGTGTCATTTCCAGCAGAACAGACTCCAGTAGATCGTTCCGAAGGCCTTGCCTTACTCATCGACGTAAATGTATTATAATAATAAATAAATGAAAATGTATCATAATCAAAATCATGTGTATGCTGTATCCGGTAACCGCTCATGATGATGATCGGTCATGACAACGGAACGTACAAAGTTAAGTACGTAACTTTAACACCTGCACCTGAATCGTCAGCTGACTTCACACTTTTACAAAAACTTGAATACTTGTGCCCCCCCGTTTCTTTTTTCTTGTTTCAAGTTTGGTGATGATGATGTTTTGTAACCGCACCTTAGTGTTAGTCAATCGAGCAGCAGCGAATCTCAAATCTCAACGGGCGACGATGACGGAATACCGATCTGACGATCACTAGACGAATGACACCGTGGCGAACTGGCGATCTGGCGAACCAGCGCAGAGCCAGTGCTAGTCGAACGCCATGTCGTTGTCGCCATCGCACGATGAATAATCTTGCAGCACTCGACTGGAGATCGACCGGCCTAGTATTCATGCACGCTCGCACATCTGACGAGAATTAAAATATCAAGTATAAATATGCAATTATGAATACTGAATACAGTGCTGGGAATACTTATACTAAATCATGATTTTCATTATCGATTTATATGCACGTGACACAGGTTGTGTCACAGTCTGACAGTGGCATTGATATGGCACAGTCGAGTCGAGACTCGAGTCATCCAAAATCGAAAATGCACAGTTGTCAGTTGAGCAATTCCTATTCGAGTTGTCATTCCGAGTTTCCGACTCAACTTCCTTTTAGAGGAGGGCAAGATGATGAAGCTCAGACTCACAGCAAACAGATTGCCCTACATCAGCTGATCAACCAGCGAAAAACCTCGACGAGTCTCGCATCCAGCCTTTTTTGCCCTGGGGATCATTTCCCCTCCGAAATATTTTCCTTAAACGATAAAACTATCGACGGAGCTCTCCTCTAGTATTGACCCTCTGTAAAAATAACCTGAAGAGCAAGGCGTCATGGCTGGAAACCCGAGCGCACCGATGCAAGCAAAGCTGGTGAGGCTTTATATGATTATTTAAACGACTGGCTTCCTGGAACTGTTTGAAACGTGTCTCACACGCGTGCTAATATTTTAGAATTTTATTTTTTCTTCACTTGTATTGCAGAACGCGAGTTGTTGCAAGGGTCCGGGAACCCTGTTTACAGACGCTTACCATCCTTTGGTGCCTTGCATATGGAACAAAGCACGAACATACGCATATGCATATGTATATACGTTATCCTCTCCGCCCTTCGTTTAATGACAAAAATACAAGTTACGCTTGTTTCCCTGCATCTTCGCACCTGCGTCTGCAGAGTTTTGCAATAGCAGAGGTTTTTGTCAGTACACAGCAGCAACAACGATGTTTAGGTTTGTGAAGCCGTCGACTATTCCAGATCTTTCCGGAGCACGTGAATGCACGCAATTTTGGAAGAGAGAGTGGCAGGAGAAATAATTTGTTTTTCAGTGTGACGAGTGAAGAGTACGCAAGTCCTTTGACGGAGATTACCTGTAGAAAGTGTCAGAGTATCTCTGAAAACTTTTTTTTTCCCCTGACTCACTGTAACTAATTTTGATGCGTTCTTGCTTTACTGATTGAGACAGGTCCTTCTGGGAGACATGGGCACTGGAAAGTCGAGCTTGGTGCTTAGGTTTGTGAAAGGGCAGTTCTTTGAATACCAGGTGGGCTTCCCTGAAATAAATAGTATTTGATCAGCTTTTTAAAATATATCTCTTTAGCTTGATATTGCAGCGCCTTGCGTTTCTTTATCCAGCCGTTCGTTTTGGGCAAACTAGAGGACGTGCACGCGTATGTGTGCTTCTTGCAGGAATCCACCATTGGCGCGGCTTTCCTCACCCAAACTGTCTCGGTCAACGACACCACCGTGAAATTTGAGATATGGTGCTTGTTCTTTCAGCTCGAATTTCCTTTGACTGTCGGCACTACCCTCGTGGCTGCCTTGCCCAGAAGTGTGAAGTAGAAAAAGTTCCTCAAAAACGACACCTCTGTGGGCCATTGTGAGCAAACTGTAGTCCAAGCGTGCAAACATCAACGAGAGAGATATGCGAAAAATATCTCTCGTTGATGTTTGCACGCTTGGACTACAGTTTGCTAACAGTGGCTCACAGAGGTGTCGTTGTTGAGGAACTTTTTCTACTTCACGCTTATGGAAAGAACGAGCGTCCCAGTCCTGAAGTCTCCGTGTTGAAATCGGCAGCTGAGAACGGTTCCGTTTTTATCTGGCTCTCCTTGCGCAGGGATACTGCAGGCCAAGAACGATACCACTCTTTGGCACCTATGTACTATCGCGGTAACGCTTTTGTCTTGCTTTCTTTTGGTGTAGCAGCCAGCTGAACGCGCTCTTCGAGCCTACTACCTCACGTGCACCTGAAGATCTAAACAAGTGGTAGGATGATTCCGTGTGGTTCAGGCGCTGCGGCAGCGATCGTGGTATATGATATTACCAGTACGGACTCTTTTAACCGTGCAAAGAGCTGGGTTCGTTCTACTTTAGCCTTCCACTTCTGCACTGTCTGCCGTTTCTCTCTTCCAAAACTCAACTTCACAGATATTTCTAAAGGCAGTTTCAATAAGGTTTTCTATCCTGTTGAGCTCTCTTTTTTATCAGTAGTTAGCTGACTTGCTTCTGGGATTCCTCAATAGGTGCGGGAGCTGCAACGGCAAGGGAATCCTGCACTAGTGATGGCCCTTGCCGGTAATAAGTCCGACAAAAGTGATGAACGGAAGATACCAGCTGAGGTGTAGCCTGTTCCTTCGCCTCGTATCTTGATGTAGTTAAGTTCCGCAACACACGCAGGAAAGTTTGAATAAGTGTTTGACTGAACTTATGGATAATGTAGACCGGCCGAGGACGCAACAAAGATTTCTCTCCAATTTTTAATGCTCTGCACGGTCTCAAGAGAGTGATGCGTCCATGATATCGAAATAGGCTTTCAGTAACAACTATCGAAATAGGCTTTCGAATCAGAGTGTTCTACGCATTTTTTTTCGAGATCTTTTTGTTGGAAGTACCCCGAGTTTCGTGCTTCATCGAAGTGCCGAGTACCTTTCTGCTGGGGCACAAACTCTTGGCGCTGAAATAGCCACATGAAGCGAGTGTCTTGCCGCGCGAGAATCGTTGTTTTGATTAAATTGTTAGACGTTTCCTCTTGACTTTCGGTTTCCGTATCAACAGGAAGCATCGGCCTATGCCGACGAAAATGGCCTTTTCTTTATGGAGACTTCTGCCAAGACTGCGGCCAATGTGAACGGTACTCATCTTCACTTTTTACTTCTTCGTTCGCGGGACTTCAGTCTGTGCGCCTTACCGTGTGTGTGGCGATGCATACCCCTGTTCATTCCGTGGCTCGGAAGCGCTATGCCGGTGGAACCGTCAACACGTTGGATAAGTCTCGTTCTGCTTGCAGAGCTTTTCTACGAGATCGCTCGCAAGCTGCCGAAGGCAGCCCCCACCCCGGCTCCGGCAGGAGGAATCGTGCTCAACAACCAGCAGGTGTGACTCGGTACCTTTTGTTTTTGTCAAATCCGTGTGGCACCCTTTCCTTTGCAACTATGAGGTTTGACCTCAATGCTCTGGGGCTTCGATCTTGCAGTTTGCACAACTCCTTTTTCAACTTTTCTTCACTTGGTTTTCTGAGGACTGGTTTTGGGGTGGAATGGAATGGTCAGAATGCACAGAAAAAGAAGAGCACCTGTTGTTAAGTTTTTCCTCACACGAATCGTTAGCTTACCAGGAGCTCACCTTTAACCTCTCAGGCTCTCTCACACGACAAGCTGAGCAAGACACTTACATATAATGAACCCTCTCCCGGTTGCCTGGTGCTCCAGGTGGAGAAGATCCTTGTAAATCGATTTGTTGAACCAACGGTGGAAATAAGGGTATCAGTTTTCAATTGTGTATTTATTAATTTTACCTTGAACTTCAACATTAGGTGTTCATGTCTTAGTGATACTTAGCAGTCAGGCGGTTGGTGTGGAGGCATGCACCTGCCTCCTGTACAGGTATACGGAAGCGTTTTTCAAACAGATACTGATCGTTTCTTTGTGATTAAATTGACTGCATACTGTATACAAACCATGGTTGTCCGCCTTTGGACTCTATGAAAACTATGTTATTTCGAGGATGTTAGCTCCAGAATTATAAACCACGACACAAAAGGGTATCTATCGGTAAAGATGGTATCAGATTTTCCAAAAATCGTTGCAACCAATACCATTCCTTGATGGAAAGGAGCGCGGGAGTCTTGATGGGCAACTTGTAGCTGACATTATCATATTTGTCAAACAATACCGCAGATATGTTTCCCATACCGTATTTGGCTGAGGACTCAACGCGACTTGTCGAATGAGTATTTTCACTAAACTTATCAATGGAGACCTTAATTGATCTGGACTACGAATAGAGAAAACGCAGTCTGCTCTCGTCTCCACATATACTGTGGACCTTTTATTGATTTTAATTCCAAAATGAGGTTTATAACATAGGGTTAACTTTGCAGTGCGCGTAGGCAAATGCCATATATGGTGGAATGCGCGTAGACAACCAATTTTAATGGTGGAATGCGCGTAGGCAAATGATTTTAATGTGGAATGCGCTGCGCGTAGGCAAATGATTTTAATGTGGAATGCGCTGCGCGTACAGTAGGCAAATGATTTTAATGGTGGAATGCGCGTAGGCAAATGAATTTAATGGTCATCGGCCTACGTGGTGCACACCCGGGAACCACATACATGGAAGGTCCGGTTCATCAGATTTCATTGCAGACCGGCAAAGGGCCGATCCGTGGTGTGTCCGCACCTTTCAAGAGTGCATCCCTTCATCGTGCGTATGCTGCGTTGGCTCTGGTTGTAGGGCTGGTGACGGGGGTTTTTGTTCCCGCCGCTGTTGCTGTGGGTGTCCCAGTAGTTGCATCCGCCGAGGCAGCGGCCGGAATGGGGGCCTGCTCAACGGATTCCCTTGGAACCGGGGCAGTGAAGGTCCACTCTCGCCTGAGCGCGTGCGCCTGCTTCAGCCTGTCGGCTGCTCGCCGTCCCAGCACTCCTCCCGTTGGTACCGGGGTTGCAGATGTAGATACAATCATAGACCGGGTGTGGAGGACATCAGGGTGTGCGCAGAAATACATGAACTCAGAGCAGCTACGCCTAGACCGTGCAATGAGTTATGGATAGCCCGTACCTCGATCACTATCTGAAGCAGGCGCTGCATGCCTCGGGCTACTGCGCGTTGCCATCGCCGGCGCGGTTGGCCGTACTGGAGTGCTACAGGCATCCACTGCGAGAGCCGGCTGCTGCACACGGCTGGCGGTGCCAGGCTTCCTCATTTTCAGCACGCGCCTTTGGCGGTGCAGCCTAGCTCGGGTTCGGGGCGTCGTTTCCACAGCGGCTCCTGGCACGTCATCCATCGCGGCTGCAGCCTGTACCAACTGGCCGTTGCCTTCCTTGTCCCCCGTCAGCGGCTCCTGCTTGTCAAGCGACTGCTCCTTGTCGGAGTGCTCCGGGCATCCACCTCAACAGGCTGCTGCTGCGTGCCCGTAGCGGTGACCGCCGGCTCCCATACCGGAAGTGGACGGTCGCTCGTGGTGTAGGGATCAACGCTGGCCTGCTTCTGATGTTCCGCGTCTTCCGCGGACAGCGGAATCACCAGGTGACATTTCTTGTTTTTTATGGCCAACGCGTTGAACTCTTTACATGCCTGCAGGTCCTGAGCTTAGAAAACTGCGGCCATGTTGTTGTCCGCCATCTTCAGCTCGGTCCGGCGACGATTCATGAGCCGGTCCGCGACCTTCGCCTGACTTTCCTCATGCGTGATGTTGTGTTTCTCCATAATGTGATTCGCCAAAAGCTCAAACCGCTCACGCGCTGCTGAGCTCTTGTTGATGGTCCTCTTCTTGTACTCGACGAGCCTGTCCGGCAGGCCGGTGGCACCGCGCGAATGCTGGATTCGATATCGTAATGAATCCGCTTCTGGCCCAGGGAGCTGCGAGACTTCTTGGGGTCGGTTGTCTTCGTCTGCACCCAGAGAGTCACATGTGACCAGTGGCCCCACGGCATGCAAAGTAGGCAGTGGTAATAATGATGAGATGACAGTTCAACGAGTCGCGCGGCACAAACAATTTGCACGCGATGCTCGATGGGATGCCCACGAAACCGGACAATGGTAAATATGCGTTTATTGCAAGTGTTTGATTACTCTAACCGCGTATGTTCTACTTGGCATCTAGCAGCTGTAATCTGGCAGATATTATTATACTGCTGCAATTTCTTTCGCAGGCGCAATTGCTGTGCGCCGAGCCGTGGCATGTCATCAATCGATCTCTGTATGTCGAGGCGTTCTTTCTCCGTCCTGGCACGTGCTAGCTTCTCTGTCAGGCGGTCATGCACCCCATGCAACAGGTCCTCCGGGATGGGCGCTTCATCCCAGTTGCCCACCCGGGTGTTCGAAGAACCGATTGCACTGAGGACACCGGCGGGCGGTGTGCCTCTGGTGTTTCATGATTCCCTGGTAGCACTCCCAGCAGAGGCTGGCCCGGCAGCCGTTAAGCCGGAGCCTGCGCCTGGGGGGTAACCAACCCCCGCTCACTCTGGTCGTTGTCGGCATCGTCAAGGTTGTAGGACGCCGCGCATACTGCGCAGAACCAGTTGCGGGCGTGCCCGTATTTAGGGTTTTTAGGTTTTAGGGTTTTAGGGTTAGCGGTAACGCATGAGATGTGTGAGGGCACCCTAGTTGCAATTTATGCAAACGCCGGCGCGAGCCGGCATGGCATATCCCTGAAAATCCCAAAATGCCCGCCGCAGGCGAAAATTTTGAAAATAGGGAATATTCCTTTTCGAATTTTTATAGATTCCTTAAAGAGAAATTAGGTCTTAATAGTCCACTCAGAATATTCCTTAATGCCATACACATGACTTTGTTTCAACTCACATTTCAAATATAGTTGACTTCCTACATACACAACGAAGCTTCATGAACTAGATATCAAGATATGAAGAAAAATGAATACTGCAGTGCACCAAAATAATGATATACCATGTTCCATATATGGGAGAAGCGAGAAAGCGATGTGTACTGAGAGTTAGGGATTGTCAGGTTGATTAGACTATCGTTCCTACTCCATAAAAGATAATTTGCTTGAATTGAAGTGACATCCTTCGTTACGCAGTGACACTGAGACCGTGTCGCTTAGAATAAGAGTTTTCGGCTTATGCTTGGTGATACCCGTACCCGTGACACAGACGAGCAACCACTGACACAGGAAACCGCACTACACGGCCACAAGACACGGCCACAAACACGGCCACTCGACTGACACGACCACTGCCACCGACGGCCACCGATCAACTGACATGACACGGCCACTGAGCACTGACGCGCGCGAGTTCGATCAACTGACACGGCCACATGCAAAGGCATAAGTTTTTTTACCTCGTTTCTTGCAGTAAAATCCTTGAATGAGTGGCGTCGCCTTCGACCCTCGCCTGGCTTGCGGGCCAAATCCCTGAATTGCTTGGCCCTGCGGGCCAAAATCCCTGAAATTCTAATTTGGCCCTCCGGGCCAAAATCACCATAATATCAGGGATTCGGGGCCTTCGGGCCCGAATCCCTGATTTTCCTCCGCGAATCCCTGATTTTCCCGGCGCGAGCCAAGCTCGCGCCCGCCAG
>LGRX02033909.1:0-26790 GCA_001247695.2 Cymbomonas tetramitiformis | reverse complement strand
GGCATTGAGACTAGGTGTGCACAAGAACCACTATTTTCACCGCGCCGGAGAGTGAGTGTCATTCCTATCAGGTTGAGTAACGCTGCCATTGGGTTGCGGGCGCGTTGCAATGCAGAGCGACAGCAAGGCCGTGGGGCATCGTACATATGTGTTAGTGTTGATGAAAAGAATCTCAGTCTAGCTGGCACATTACCGGTGAGAACGTTGTCACTCAAATCCCTGCTTGCACCCGCCATGCCCCAGGCCACATCCCCCATCATCACATGCACTGAACGCCATTAGGCCCGCTGACAAAAGCCAGCCCACCATCATCCTAGTGGATGTGACTCAATGACAAATGGAATCCACCCCGGGGGATGTTTTGTGCCTCGCTCGCACGGGCCGCACGGGGAATTTTAGATTGGAAGCATCATTCAGGCAAGGGGGGGAGACCCAAGGGGAGAGACTGGTGGGAGGGGAGCGGGTGAGTGCGGGAAGAACAGGAGGGAGCAAAGGAGAGCTACGCCACGCACGAGGCGAGACGAGCAAGGGCAAGAACGGCAAGACCGCAACGCAGGACATTGCCGCGGCAACCCGTGATGAGAACGGCAAAGGAGGTGAAGGCGGCAGAGGCAGGGGGCGCAACGAAGCTAGCCTCACGGACATCCGGAGGCTCGTTGCACAACACCGGGAACTACACCGACGGTGACAGGTGCAGGCTCGATCACGTGTGCAGCACCTGTGGGGCGACGGAGCATGTGGCTCGGGCCCACCCCGTGAGGCGGGTGGCACAGTCCGGCGAATGCTGCGACGCCGGGCAACGCCAATAGCAGCAGGAGGGCGCCAGCGGGCGCGGGTGGGGCGCCGCCTGGCGAGCCGGTGGCCGGTGAAGGCAATGAGCCCGAGGATTGGGAGGAGGACGATGCGATGTCTGCGGCCAGCGGGCTGGAGTTCACGCCCATGGAGCCGGGCGGAGGCGAGAACGAGGCGAGGGCGCAGGGGAGGCGACGACGGCGACATCGTGCGCGGGGGAGATTGGTGGAAGCACTTGGTGCCTACATCTTTCATTCCGGTGTGGGACGTGACTGGGCGGACCCTGTGGGGGGAGCCTGAGCTGGGATGGCGCTGAATACATTCAGTATTGCCCCGGCTCCGGTCTTTGAGCTGGAGCCGGAGAAGTGGAGTATGCTGGAGGGGGCGGACCGGCGGGTGCGACGGTCACGACGCTGTCCAGCGATCAGAGAGCAGCACATGAAGCGAGCCACGCAGGAGCGCGTGGAGGCCACGGGCACGATGGAGTTTGAGAGGGCCAGGTATGTGCGGGAGGTACACAGGTGTGGGCGCTGCCGTGCCGCTCCTGATGGCTACGAGGGGGACGAGCACATGGGGCCGATGGAGTGCGAGATCGCGAAAGGGTTGTTGGAGGCCCGCATCTTCCCGGCGGACGACAGGCTGCCATGGGGTATCTCAGCTTTGGGGATGGTGGAGAAAGTGCGCAACGGCCAGGTGAAGTACAGGCCGGTTTGGGACTACTCTCGCCCCGTGAACATTGGCATCAACGCGAGGATCAAGCTGAAGAAGGACAAGTGCTCGTTGGTGAAGGATGCCTACGCCTTGCTCAGACCGGCGCTCTGGATGGTGAAGGTGAACTTGGACTCGGGCTTGCCGATCAGTGGAGGTGGCGAGCCAGTTCTGGCCGGCCCAGTGCTCCAAGTTTGGTGGCACTCGGTGCCAATGCAGGATGGCCACTTCTCAGCGCGCACCTCACGTAGTTCTGTGATTGGCTGCAGCTGGCCCTGGGCAGTTTAAAGTGCCTCCCTCTGCAGGATTTGGCCACTTTCTCAGCGCGCACCTCACGTAGTTCTGTGATTCAGCTGCAGTTCACGTAGTTCTTGTGATTGGCTGCAGCTGTGGCCCTGGGCAGTCTCAAGTGCCTCCCTCTGCAGGATGGCCACTTCTCAGCGCGCAGCTCACGAGTTCTGTGATTGGCTGCAGCTGGCCCTGGGCAGTTTCAAGTGCCTCCTGCAGTGATGGCCACTTTCAGCGCGCAGCTCACGGTAGTTCTGCAGGATTGGCTGCAGTTCACGTGAGTTCTGTGATTGGCTGCAGCTGGCCCTGGGCAGTTTCAAGTGCCTCCCTCTGCAGTGATGTTGCCACTCAGAGCCGAAGCTCACGTAGTTCTGCGATTGGTTGCAGCTCACGAAGTTCTGCAGATCAACGCAGCTGGCCCTGCGTTTCTGGGTGCCTCCCTCTGCAGGATTTTGCCACTTTCAGAGCGCAGCTCACGTAGTTCTGTGATTAGCTGCAGTTCACGTAGTTCTGTGATTGGCTGCAGCTGGCCTTGCGCAGTTTCAAGTGCCTCCCTCTGCAGGATGGCCACTTCTCAGCGCGCAGCTCACGTAGTTCTGTGATTGGCTGCGGCTCACGTAGTTCTGTGATTGGTGTCCAGGCAGTTCTGTGAT
Source organism: Cymbomonas tetramitiformis (assembly GCA_001247695.2). Lineage (NCBI taxonomy): Eukaryota > Viridiplantae > Chlorophyta > Pyramimonadophyceae > Pyramimonadales > Pyramimonadaceae > Cymbomonas > Cymbomonas tetramitiformis. The sequence continues at coordinate 24,349 of LGRX02033909.1, read as the reverse complement.
TGGCTGCAGCTCGCGGAAGGGCCCAGTGAGGGGTGTCCAGGCAGTTCTGTAGGTGGCTGCAGCTCCTTGAAGGAGCCCAGTGAGGGTGTCCAGGCAGTTCTGTGATTGGCTGCACCTCGCGGAAGGGCCCAGTGATGGGTGTCCAGGCAGTTCTGTGATTGGCTGCAGCTCGCGGAAGGGCCCAGTGAGGGGTGTCCAGGCAGTGGGGGTGAGGCTGGAGAAGGTGTGCCATCTCGGCAGGTGGCACAGCTCCCCTCAGCAGTGCAGACTTATAGTGTCGATCGCAACTATCCAAGAGAGGCAGCCTCCTGACAAGTGTCCAAGTGGGAGTCCGAACAGACACGGGCTCAGCTCCGTTTGTCTTGCTCTTCCCACCTCACCCGACCCAGGCTACACGTCCCGTTGCAATGGACATTGGCAAAAGTAACTCATTCATAAATATGCTTTCACTCACGGCGCACCCCAGAAAAAAGCTCTTCGTCCAATGAACGCTCTGCCATGTGGCTTGTGGCATCGAGATCAAGTGTGCAAAAGAAATAAATATACTAGCATACCAACTTATGCACAGGCATGCACGAAAGCTCACAATACACGTGACTAGATATTGCTTGCGCCAAGTTACTCATGACCATGCCCGGAGTGGTTACACAAGTGTAGAAGGACAAAAAAAGCTGGGGGCATGTAGCACTCCTCACGTCACGACCAACAATGCAAGCATGCTCCTTTTCATCCCTCACCCCTCACCACTCACCACTCACCACTCACCACACACACTCTTTCTCATCCCTCTCCGCATTGGCACCGATTCACTGCTATCAACACTTTGGCACCCCTACACCATTCAAAACTTAAAACCACACGAAAACCTTCCTCATGGCTCACGAACAAGGCCGGCTCTCGAAAACCTTCTCAGGGACACTGCCGAAACATTCTTCCTTCGCCGCTTCCAGGAGGCTCCTGATCCTTTCGTAACAGCAAGACCCCTCGAACCCTCTGTAGACTGCAAGACTCCTTACACCTTCTAGGCAATGCGCAGCCGCTCCCACTCCACTCAGCATGGCCTCCCTCTCCGTTGAGTGTGGCTCCCCGTTCATTTCATTAAGCAAGATTTCAACCCCAATTCTTCAGCAAGTGAGCTGTTTCCCGACCCTTTGGCAGCCAGGCTTTACTTTTACCCAACACCTACATCAGGGGTTCTCTCCACGCTATCCACAAGCACAGAGTCAAATAATGGCATCCAGTACTCACAGTAGCACAAGCGACGTGAGGCCTACGAGCTCCGTGGGAATCTTTCCGCCTAAGAGATTCGTACCCAACCTGCGCAGGCATTCCCGATCCCCAGCAGACCACCAACAAAACTTGAAAGCATCGATGAGAGTATCGGTAGCATTAGAGCAGGGCGGACAACCGGTAGGGCGTAGCACTGAAAAGCCGAGCAACATACAGTTGCTTGCTCCCTGCGCCCATCAGGTTTCATTTGACGGGCTGTTCTTTGTTGGAAGATGCTGACCTAAGGTCAGTTAACGCTGTGCATGTTGCGATTTCTGTCGGGATCGACGAAGTCAAAGATGAGGAGGCCAAATCCCTGAAAAGCCAAACCCCATAATAGGAGTCATATGAAAGCTGTCACAAAGCTGCTGATCGGAACCCAAAACTTCCCGTTGGTTCCCGACCCCCTCCACCAAGGAGAAACAATATTGCAAACCGGTACCTTACCAACACCACCAGTTCTGATGCAATTCGAAACCTTTCGTCCTTCAAGTTTGCACTGCACCATCAGTCCACCACTACCGACTGAACAGGATTAGGTATGAATGATGGAGAAAGGTGCAGGCGGATCGAGTCGTCATTCCAGTTCCCACGGTTTGCACCCAGCAGACCGATAATTGCAGTAGAAGTCAGCACCCTAATTGAAGCCTCACTACCGTCCGCCAAGCCGACAGCTGACTCCACTGTCCACTTATCCAACGCCTCCCGCCCTCTCACCACCACACCTCACCCTTATTCCCCGTATCCAACGCCTCCGCCCTCTCACCACCACACCTCACCCTTATTCCCCATATGCAACGCCGCCCGCCCTCACCACCACACCTTACCCTTATTACCCGTATCCAACGCCTCCCGCCCTCTCACCACCACACCTCACCCTTATTACCCTTATCCAACGTCTCCGTCCTCTCACCACCACACCTCACCCTTATTCCCCTTAACCAACGCCTCTCGCCCTCTCACCACCACACCTCACCCGCATTCCTTGTCCAACGTCTCCCGGCCTCTCACCACCACACCTCACCCTTATTCCCCATATGCAACGCCGCCCGCCCCCTCACCACCACACCTCACCCGTATTCCCTTATCCAACGCCTCCCGCCCTCTCACCACCACATCTCACCCGTATTCCTCTTGTCCAATGCCTCCCGGCCTCTCACCACCACCACACCTCCACCATTTTCCCCTTGTCCAACGCCTCCCGCCCTCTCACCACAACACTTTAACCCGTTTCCTCACCCACCGCCTCCCGCCCTCTCACCACACCAACACCTCCTTCCGATTCCGTTCTGTTCTGTCCGATGTCACCCTCCAACCGGTACACCAATGTGGCGGAAGACCCAAAAATTAAACTCACAGAGGTCCATAATAAGCAGTCAAATTGTGGCCCTCCACCACTTTGTTATGTACAGACAACGACCCCCGAGGTGCCGCTGCCCTCACAGATACCCTCGTCCAACAGTCACGACGTTTGTCCTTCTGACTTTTGATACTGATTATCTTCGTCGCAGCGGCAGGTCAAAACTCGACTGACCGGATTCCCAGTGCTCGCTATCCTCTTCCCAACTCCGCAAAGCGGCCTCTCGCACCGTTAGCCATGAAGCCAACATCCCATGTCTTCAACGGGCAAACCAACCTCCTTTTTCCAATCCCTCAGGCCAACCTTCCTTACACCAATACCTCAGGCATCACCACTATAACGCCCAAACCTACCACCGAACAACGCCGCAAGCGTAACATTTCGATATGGGCAAGCCGCTCCTCCACTCCACAAGGGATGGGCTCCAAACGAATGGAGGTGTACGAGTGTACGGTGCAAGAGGCAGGCGCGAGTGCAGAGACTATATGCATAAGTCCTTTTCAAAAGACCAAAAATGTAAACTGGATCCTTGACCCTTGAAGGCAACCGAAAGGCAAACAAGAGGAGTAAGAGTGGGGGAGCTGTGGCAGGCCTGACGCACAGTTGGCCGCAAGTATTGGTAGCTTCGCAGCAGTTTCTATACGCGTGCGATTCCGAGAGAGTGCCAGCTATCGAGCATCTCACGAACACTTGGAATGCCAAGAACCACACCACAGACGCGACATGCAGCAAACTTCGGAGGTCGCCGACGAACATTCTGCCAAAGAAGAAAGGCCAACTTATACACAGCAGCTGCCTTCTATACCACAGAGTGAACGCGAAGTTCATTCATTACTTTATTAGTACTACAAGGAAGATGTTTCGAATTTCTTCATGTTCAAGATCTAGTTCAAGCTCCCTGAAAAATGTCTCCAGCGAACCTCCAGCGAAGTAATGCTCATAGATTAAGGGGCAACGAAAAGCGGGCGTGGTGTCGCCAAGACCGCCCGAACCTGTCGCTCGCGCATGCGCGCATGTCACCTCGGTTCCATAGAAGGTGTGGCAGTGATACTGAACTGTTGATCCTGCGGATTCCCCGTAAATCGGATGACCGCCCAGTCACCTTGTCCGATCCGCTCCCGTTGGGTAGGAATGGCGAGAAAAAGAGCGGAAAGTAAGGCGAAGCAGCAAGGCAGCACTCCAGCGTCAGATCGGAGCCTGAGTTGGAGAACCCATTTTTAAGGGTGGGCGGGCTGGGAAGAAAAATTGCGTTAGGAAACGAAGAAGAAAGACGCAGCAATCGTCAGCAGGTAGGAAAAGTGAAGTATTTTCACCAATTTCCGACTTGAGAGCGACACTCTGCGACACTTAGACTTCGAAGCTGGAGGTGAACCGCCACTTCGCGATTCTTCATTTCCGCGATCCGGGGAGTGAGATCGGACGATCCGTCTCCTGAATGACGGTCATCATTGATGACGGAAGGAAAGTCGGCGGTCAACAGTGATACTGTTGATCCTGCGGATTCCCCGTAAATCGGATGACCGCCCAGTCACCTTGTCCGATCCGCTCCCGTTGGGTAGGAATGGCGAGAAAAAGAGCGGAAAGTAAGGCGAAGCAACAAGGCACCACTCCAGCGTCGCCTCTCCGCCAACACTCACAACCCCCGCCTCTTGACGCCTTTTTGCTGGAACAGTCACACCGCTTGCTTTGTGACTCTTCCTATAGTAGTGTGTATGACTGTCACCCGAACCCGAACCCTAACTGTTTATGCCCGTTATATCGGGTTAACTTATCAACTTTATCACTTTCTGAGAAAACTTATCACCGAGTGAATGGCTACTGCCCGGTGGTATGGTACTGTCACAAGTACCAAAATGTATGCTTTATTATGGGCACTAGATGGGGTGTATGAGTCCCATGAAGGTTTTGAAAAATCATTTAGGACCCTTTTGAATTGTTATTGATGCTGAAATGTACTCTCGTGAACTTTAGGTATGTGTATGTGCGGTGTGCTTTTGGGGGGTGTAACGCCATAAAATTAATTAAAATTTCTGGTACTGTCACAAGTACCAAGCGCGCGGTGACTTAAAAGGGCACGCTATGTGGCCACGAGGTGGCATGCATAATGTCAAATTTCATTATTGAGATGTATCCTAAGTGGTCGTCATGCGTTGTGCCATTTGAACGTCTTTAACGCCAGTATTGGGATTCGATAACACCCAAGGGTGTGATAAAATGCCTCTCAGCATTTTTTGTAGTAATATCGGGAGCGGTTTCGTACTTAAGTTCCATGTGTAGAGTGCAAGTACGGCAACTTCTCATGCATGTAAAGGTCTTGAAAAATCGATATATGGGTTTACTTTTGATGTCATAAACGCTGGTGAGGCGATCCGACGTTATAATATACTTATTTCGTAGCTTTAGTGCCACGACTAGGCTCCAAAATCGACGATAGCCCTCATACTTAAGGAATCTTGAGTTGGACCATTTGGTGGAGATAGGATGTTTAGCATGTCGCAGTTTCAGCGACGGGCAGTATGCCAACTGCCCCATGCTCACATCCATCATTGGCCATGTTATACAGCTTCAATTTGAGCCATCGCTGGGTTGAATAGAATCCCAAGTCTGTTCAAAAAAAAATCCGAAAGTAGCGCCATGATTTCGAAGACAAGTGAGACACCATTGTGCGACACAAAACTCCACCTTGTTGGCAATATGCATCCACTGGGAGGGCTACACGTAACCTATGGACCAATGGGGCATAATACAACTCAGTTTGGGTCGTTAAGGTAATGGTATATCATGGATATCACCATCAGGATGGAGGAGGACATCAAAAAAAATTCCAGCGTTTTGATACTTGTGATAGTACCAGATTCGATTCTGGTACTATGACTAGTACCACCGAGCAGTAGCCACCAAGACTTGCCACACTTTCATATAATGTCTAGCAATCCTCTATGTTTTCCAATACGCCTGTCCCATAACCTGCTGCAGGTCGGCTCCTTCAAGGAAAAGTTCAATTGCTCCCGCTGTCCGAATGCTGAAGAATGTTTCCCCATTGAACAGCCCCGCTTTTTGCAACCAGCATTTGAGGTCTGAATTCATCTGCTTCCTGGAAATTGGACTATTTTCCACTTTGCCAGACCTGATTGGTCTGAACAAGAATCCTTGTGCAAGGTTCAGACCCAAAATTTTCATCACTTGGAGGTAGTCCTCCAACGCTGAGATGGGGCATTTAGATTTATCAGGGAGTCTTTTGATTCCGAAAACGTGTTCATCGCCCGAACGGAGTGTCTTCCCCCACTGGTAGTTGAAGAGAAAACCGGAGTTATCGGGAAATCTTATAATCCCTTCCACCCTTGTGGCGCCCAGCTCCGCCGGTCTCTTCAGAGCGTATAAGTCCATCAGGATCATTGCCTTACATCTAAGAGTGATGAACAAAAGTATCCAATCTTGTGTCGAGGCAAAACCAGTTGCCTCTGCGTTCATGTGAATCACTAGCTTGTCGATCGTACAACTGAAAAGTGGTGTTGCCTGATTTGGGGTGATTCTTGCTTGCAACTGTTCGTTCCTGGTCATCGTTTCATAGACCTTAACCACTCTACCTGTGCACGGGTTGTCCGACCCACCCCTTCCGAAATCCTGGAAGGCACTAGAGAGTCTGCCGATAAGGGAATTCACCGAACTTGCGGCTTGCCTGACTGGGCAACTACATCTTCCCAGTTGAGGGCACGTGGCCGAATGTACGTTAGTCTTACCGAACTGTTCCAAGTAAATAAGATACCATAAGATGTGTTGTGCTGTACACAAATCCAATGATTCTGGTGGGGTCATGCAAGCCAGGAATTCCCCGAGGGCCCGCAAATTTCGGAGTTTGGTCGATTGGTACACATCCCTGGCCCTTGCTTCCTGAAGCTCCTTCGTTCTTAGATGTATGGCGGCCCAGTCAGGGGCTTTTCTCGACAGGCTCTTGCCACCACCCTGTCAACCTCAAAAGTGTCCCCTTCCCCGAAAGTTACAGGCGTTCAACAATTTATTATCCAAGGTAAACGGATTACTATGGGTGGCTATTAATATATCACATGAATTTTGTGTTTTTGGAATACGAAGTGTTTTTAAGAAAAGTCGAATCTAAAAATCCAGACTGCCCACGGGAGTGGGCCTGCTTCTGACCATCTTCCATTTCTAAGTTGTTGGAAACAGACCTCTCCTGCTTCAGCGATTCTGAACTTTTGTTTGCACAGTTTATTGTACGCAGTCCACCAGAACCCATCTGGAGAGAACCCATCCCACTGTGGAGCAACCACAGAGGCTGACGCTTTCTGTTCTCTAAGATACATCAGGAACGGTCCCATTAATGCAAAAGGCGGATTAGCATAACAGTTCAGTCCCGCTAGTGGATAGGCAAAGACATTGGTGCCACAAGCTTCTTTCTCTGGCAGCCTTGAGCAAAATCGCATTTTGGGACATCCCCGAACATTAGCCGTTGTTGCGAAGCAGTCGATGTTGTGCCGTCCAAACATCATGTTCAACAGAGGAGAGAACCGTGGCATTAATGAATAATGAGACTCTTCATCCGGGACTACAATAGTTCCATCAGGTCCCCTTGAAAAGGAAACCACCTTCAGCTCCAAGTTGTTATCCGCGACAAATCTATAGAGCTTTTCTGCCAAGTCCTTGCATGCTTTCGCGCCCAGGTTAGACGAGAGGACTCTCGATGAATCCCAGATATTTTTATCCAAGATTATGTCCCAGCGTTGCGGGACCCGTTCTACTGGGATTTCGAACAAGGCTTCAGAAATCAAAATTGACTGATCCACCGACGAGCAGGTTCTCAAATCTCGATAACACGAAATTTCATCTTGGAATTCCCCTGCTCTGATTGATGCCGTGACTTTTGTACCATCGACGTTTGTATCCACGAGTATCGAGCAGTGGGCCTGCTTCCTAAATGCGGACACCTTAATCAGCGACGGCTGGAAGAGTTGACTCAAGTAGAGTTTGAAATGCCTCATCTGCTTACTGTTCAGGAAAAAACTTTTTCTGCAGAATTCGTGCCTCTTTGCCAGGAAGGCATACAGCTTCCTGCATGCAATAAGGATGCCCGGGGCTGCGATTGACATTGAAACCAACTTTCCTGCCACTCTTTCCAGGTCCCTGGCCGAAATACTTGACGAAGCTCGCAGGTCCGTTGCCAAGCTCAAGAACTTATCCCATTTTTTCTGCGGGATGAAGAATTCCTGCTTCGCAAGGTCAATACCAATGCCTAGCCAGGTGATGGTCAAGGACGGAATGAACTCCGTCTTCTCCTGTGCCCGGAGGCACATCGTGAGCCGATATGCCTATGCGTCCGTATGTGTGTCATCGGGGGTAATCTGGGATTGGCACGATGACAGTGAAATTGGGCTTGAAATCACGATGAGAATGAATACCAGATGTCCGGGGTATGACAGTATGACACTATGACACTATGACAGTATGACAGTATGACACTATAGTAGTATGACAGTACTGTGGGGGGTGTCATCGTGGCACTCAGTCAGACCCTCGAAGAATGGTTGGATTCGCATCGGGGTTGAAAAGACAATGAAATCGAATATCAGATATCAAGGTTATGACAGTATGACAGTATGACAGTATGACGCTATGACAGTATGACAGTACAGCAGTATGACAGTACTGTGGGACAGTCATCGTGTCAGTCTGTCGGCATAACATCTGAATCAAGAATGACGAATCGGAATTAGAAATGAGATCGGATCGGGAATTGAACGTTGAGCCAAAGTGTGACATCGGCTGTCGAGAGGTTGACCCTGCAACCTGAGTGACGAGTGAATAAGTGGAGCACTTGAGAAGTGTTTAGCCTTCAGAACTCGGAACCGAATTATCGTTTGTACCTCAATCTGGCCCTGATCCAGTATATTATAAAATCCGAATTGTGTACCTTTGCACGTTCAATCAAAAACATATCTCCGAGCATCTGTCGTAGTGCCCACGGGCACATTTGGTATCAGTGTGCTGCGATTTCGCCCCTGCGCAACTCGCCCACGGACCTATTGGAACTTTCGTTGTAATACAGGGGGAGAGCTGTACTTCCGGCTATACGTGCGCAATTTTTGCCTCCGTAAGTACATTTTTTTTCGTATACAACGGCCGTATTCTCTGGGAAATATCTCCAAAACGTCATATTTCAGCTCCTTGACATTGGGGGCTCAAACGGGCTCAGAAACCCAAGCATTCGTTTTCCGATCTTAAACCCAAAGTCCGTCCCAGGCCACAAACGACCGTCAGGGAGCACCCTGAAGGGTTTCCCCGGTCTATAGTAGCCAAGAAAACCACATAGCTTACCTTTCAGAGCCCCAAAAAGGCGAAAAACCGCCCAAAACAGCCGTTTTTGACAGTTTCCAGCCTACCCCAAAACCTCTCCCAGTAGCCCCCACCACCGAAAAACCCTTCTTTAGACCTCATAGAACAGCCTAGAAACCCCTGATACCGCCCTCTCGGCCCTCAGCAGCGGGGAAAGCTCCCTCAAACAGCGCTTTCAACAGTTCCTGGACGTTTCTGGCAGTTCTTCAACACCTTCTGGTGTCCTCTGGCAGTGCCTTGACTGGAGCCTCTTGGGACCTACGGAGTATAGATACCGTCTGGGACCTTACTGGACCCCCATATTGGACCTGACACCTTCTTTTTCACTGCTGCTTGACTCTTGCCCGCGCGCCTAGGCACTCAAAAATCGTGTCGCGGAGCCCTGGCCAAATTTTGAGTTCGCTGGTGTATGGCAGTACCCCCTTCGCCAGAAGAATACAGAAGAGCGTGGTGGAAGCAAGGACCTATCAAGTGGGTATTCCCTCCGGACCCTACCTACCCACCAGCAGGCGCTTTCTGGCAGAGCGGCCCTCCTTCCCCCTCTTCCTCTGACGACGAAGAGGAGAACAGCGACTGAACGCCTGGGCAGAGTCACGCTGGCTATCCCACCAGTACATCACGATTACGCGTGGCATCAGGTTGGAAACTGCCACTTCCGCTACCCGAACTCCCAAGACCTAACAGCCTTCCCCGCGCTCCCTGGTTCATACCCAGTGCAAGGGATCGAAGAGTGGCCTTGGGTACCCCCATCTCCACCTGGAAGCCTCGCTCCTTCGCCTCCAGAGAGTGACATCGACGAGGACGAGACTGATTAAATAAAAAGGCGAGCACTCACTACTTTTGCTCACCTGTGGCTATTGCCACACCCAGTCTGTGAACTCAACCAGCTCAGCAGTCAGAATGTCACAGCAGGCATCAGAATCCTTTCCCAGCATGGGTGTCAGCGCAGAGCAGCTACACCACCCACTGTTCTCCCCCATGACCTTCCCATCTCCCACCGCATACGCTTCCGCTCACCCCCTTCCACATCCAGGCACCACCATGCCCTACACAGCGGTGCCCCGCCCTTATACTATGCCGGATGGCACCCCCGCACAGGCTGTATGGAACGGCGTCAATTGGGTATTGCCCCAATCAGCGCCCCTCGCTGGGGGAGTATCACCAGTGCCGTTCACACTGGGAACCCATCACCCCGTGGGCGCATATCCCACACCGTTCCAACAACAGCTACAGCAGCAGCAGCAGTGAGTGGCTCGCGTACCAGCAGCAGCAACAGCAGTGGCTTCAGCAGCAGCCACTGGAACCGATGCAGCAGCAGTTACAGCAGCAGCAGTTACAACAGCAGCAGTTACAGCAGCAACAGCAGCAGCAGCAGCAGCAGCACAGCAGCCGCAGCCGCCACAACAGCCGCAGCATCGACCACAGCAGCCCCACCAGCTGGCACCAGCCACCTCCGCGCTTCATGACTCAGGCGCGGACCTCTCATCGCTGCAACACTTCATCAGCATCGGTGCCGCAGCCCTGCCGGACCCTCTGCAGGTACCCCTTGACAGCGGAGCTCAGCAGAGCGTCTCGGGCGGGACCCAGCTCTTGGTGCGTCACCTCCCCGCGGTGGCAGCAACCTCAGAGAACCGCCGGCGTCGGCGTTCCCGAAGAGTATCCTCGGGCCCTGCGACACATGGCAAGCATCTCCCAGGTCTAAGCCACGCACCTGACCACTCTGACCCCGACTCCGGCACGGACATCAGCCGCACCAGCACGGGGACCAGAGGCAGCCGAAGCACGCAGGCACGGGCTGAGCGCAGGCGGAGGGCCGCCCACAGGTCCGGCTCCGACTCGGACGCGAGCAGCCGAAGCGAGCACATTCGCAGAGAAGTCCTGGCGGCAGTACAAGCCCTGGACATCTCCGCGGTGCTTTCGAGAGGACTCGCCCTGCCTGGCGCGACGACATCTGCAGGAGCCTCTCCACCAGGCGACCCTCAGAGCAGCGCACAGGGGGCCCTGACGGCGGACCATCTACACGAGGCAGACGTCGCCGCCAGCGTAACCCCTCCAGTGCCTCAGACCGCCGCTGAGACCGCTCCCGCCGAACCTCCCACTCAGGGCCGGCCAAATCCCCACAACATGATGGTGGCCCGCCGGCGGCAGTCGATGGAGACGGTGGTGCACGGCGGTGGCAACCCCGACTCAGAGCCCAGAGACTCCAGTTCAAGCGACTCGCCACCAGGCCCCCCAGTGATCCACCTCAGGATCCCCCTGACGACCCCGCACCAGAGCCCTCCTACCCTCAGTACCCAGAGGTCAGAGCCCTCTTCGTCACCCACGATGGTGGGTCATTGTGGGTGCACCAGTCAGCTGGGGTGCGAGGCGCGGCAACCGTCTCCCTGCCATGGGATGAACGCCGCCGGGCTGGGGTGCAGGGCGACGCCATCTTGTTCAGGATCATGCACCTGCTGGGAGCGCCGCTGACCGCATATGCGCGCATGGGAGGCCGCCTACACCATGCACCCCTACCACTTACCAACCCTCGTGTGGAGACCTGGGTTCTCATGGTCGACCGCGAGGTCATGGATATGGCAATGGCGGCCAATGTGCGGTCTACGAGCATGGGGCAGCCAGTGTGGGAGTGGATCCCTGCCACTGCGCGGGAGTCGGAGATGCAGAACTTCGATCAGGACGGGCTCGCCGCGTGGTCGGAGGTCAGCAACTCCGATTGGTACCGGAGCATGAGCGTGGTGGCCGCACAACCATCCACACCCCTGCCCTTCCATACACCTCTTCCACTCCCCGCACCACCATCAGCCCCTGCATTACCGTCCACTCCGACCGCAGTCCCCACAAATCCCGCGCCTGCGCTCCCGCCCGCGCATGCCCCGGGACCACCACCTCCAGCCCGTTTCCCCCACTCCGCCGCCGCAAACCCCGTTCACTCCGCCACTGCCGCGAACCCCGTTCACCCTGCAGCCGCTGCGAACCCTGTACTCTCTCTCCCAGCGCCACCCGCTTTGTACCAGGCATCGTTCGATTGCCGCAGGGCACTAATCTGCGAGCATCCTCAGATGAGGTTCGCCTGGAGCACAAGACCAAGGAGATGGTGCTAAAGCTGGTCAAGAGCGTGACCAGGTTCCCCCGCTCCGCGTCCGACACTAAATCGGCCGACAAGGAGAGCCTCCTGACGCAGTTGGAGCACTACTCCAACATGGTGCGGAAGGTATTCCAAGAGGCCATCGTGATCGAGGCACTGACCACTCCCAGCTGTACGCCGTCTGTATCAGCGTACCAGGCGAGTGTGTCAAGCCTTCTTTGGAGCTTCAAGGAGCACACTCTTCAAGACCAGCAGAAGAAGTTCTTGGAGCGCGCGGCGGGGACCTTCGGGTCCGAACAGGCCTGGCACCAACGCTACGGGGAGCTGGACGTGTTCTTCAGCGATCTGGCGGTGTGCTCCCTGACGCAGGCCTACCTGGAGAACGCACATGGCGAGGCCATTGCCCTGAAGCAGGCGACGAGCGAGACCGCGGCGGAGTATTTCTCGCGATTGGAGACCCGCATGGCCTCCGTCAACTTCCTGGCCGGCAGAGTCCCCAATTGCGTGGAGATGACCAACCTGTCGATGCTCTCTACGTACCGCCGAGGGTTGAAATATGCACCCAAGGTGATGCGGCGCCTGAGAGCCATCCACTTGGATGTCTCCAAACCAGAAGAGTGGGAGAGGAAGGCCGTCGCTGACGACATCCCAGGCACCCACAACGCCTTGTTGAAGATTCGGGAAGTTGCTGAGGAGGTGGAGAGTGACATTGACACGGAGGCGGCTCAGAGGCGCTCTCAAGACCGTCCTCCCCGTACTGTTTCCTTCGCCAATCCATCACCTCGCACCCCCTTCTTCAGGCGTACTCCCTCTTCGAACCGCCCAGCTCTTGCCATGCTGGAGAATGGGCCTGCCACCACCGTTGCCGCGGCAGCGACCCCATTGCCACCACCACCTGGCCTCTCCCGCCCCGACGCTCCGAAAGTCCGCCGGTGCTTCGCCTGCGGCTCCGCGGAGCACATCGTCCGTAACTGCACGGACGAGGCTAAGCTCAAGGAGTGGAGGGCCAATGCACCCGCTCGACTGGCGAATTCCCCTGGGTTTGTAGCCGCCGTCGTCTGGGCCATCGAGCAGCAGGAGGACATGAACGTTGAGCCGAAGTGTGACATCGGCTGTCGAGAGGTTGACCCTGCAACCTGAGTGACGAGTGAATAAGTGGAGCACTTGAGAAGTGTTTAGCCTTCAGAACTCGGAACCGAATTATCGTTTGTACCTCAATCTGGCCCTGATCCAGCATATTATAAAAATCCGAATTGTGTACCTTTGCACGTTCAATCAAAAACATATCTCCGAGCATCTGTCGTGGTGCCCACGGGCACATCTCCAGATGAATAAAATATCCTGCCGCCGTCATGCATGACGAGACAACGAACGCCGAGATTTTGGCTCTTTCCTGTTTCGTAAGAGTTGAAGCTCCCACTGGGGCCGGTCCCCCGGCATTATCATCAATGTAGTATAAATATGGTATCCCCAGCCGCCGGATGAATCCCGCGAATTCTCCCGCGAAGGCGCTATAAATGACCGGCGCTAGCTTCCATCCGAAATTGAGAACTGTATATATAGACGTAATAAACGCCCTCCCACAGGAAACCCATGTACTGTTGCGACTCCTCTGTAAGCCTCACATGGAAGAATCCGTTCGCTTGGTCCATAATAAATGCCGGATCCCCCACCTCTAAGATTTGTGGAAGCATTGTCACCGACTCGTAGGTAAACGGAATATCCTTACACCAAAGGTTAAGGAATCTTGCATCGTTGATCTTTCTTGGTTTGGCTGGCTCCACTCCTACCGGCATAACAAGATGCGGGGGAGAGCATTCCCCTTCTTTGCCCCAGACTCTTATCGCTCCCCACTTGAGCTCGTCCTGTATCTTCCCAGAGATCCAGGGGATCAAATGATCCGGTATCGCATGATTCTTGAACTGCATCTTCGGGGGTGTTCTTGAGTCGAAACGAGCCCCTTCGTAAGTGCCTGAAAAATGTTGGAAGAAATCCGAGATGGAGACTCCATTCTTTGCCCATTCTTTGACCAGCAATCCCATCTCTGATGATGTTACCACCGTGTCCCAGAACTGGGTACACTCGTGGATAGTTCCCACCCGGAACTCCCCCGGATCCCTAGCTGGTGCGGAAAGGGGGTCCGGGACCAAATTACCACTGAGGGCATCAATTACTGAAGGGGCCAAGGTGTCCCGCCCTTGGGCCTCACGTGGCCCTAAGGACTGTTGCCTCTCCATCACTTCCCGGGCACTGTCGAATCCTTTTACTGCCATGGTAATAAATGCAAGCGTGTCTCTCACACTTGTCGTAGCCGGCATGCCAGAATCCAGTGCGAAGTTGGCCAGGCTGTCAGCCAGTTTATTGTGGTCCCTTGCCACATGCTTGAAATTGAAAACACAATCCGGGCGCAAGGCCATGTGAGCTTTCCCAACGATAAGTAGTCTCTCCAAGTCTTTTGCGATAACGTTACGGGAGCCCGAGAATGCTGACACCACCAGCTCCGAGTCCCCAACAATTGTTGCTGTGGTCAAGTTCCATTCTATTGCTCTTTGGATTGCAATCACGGCCCCCACGAATTCTGCATAATTATTCGTCTTGGATCCAAGGCGCCCGTAGTCCCGGGTCCACTGTTGACCTTGTTCTGAGCAGAGTGCCACCCCGAACGAGGCTTGCCTCAAATCCGGCGACGCGTTAAAGCGGCATGCACCATCGAAGAAAAGCAATCCCTTCCGTGGGGCTGAGTTTGGCTCGTGTCCCTGTTCGAGACAACAACCACACCAGAGCACTCTTCCTTTCAGGAGAAATGCTCCTCGAAAATCGCACCCCGGTCTCTACCGGGCCCCAATCTTGTGGAAAGGGATGGACGATTTTCGAGCCTGGCCACTTCCGGTGTGCTACTCGTGTAGAGTAACCCACCCGTTGTGGTCAGTACTCTAACCGTCCAGCATCCCCATGTTAAAGGGAGGCTTCTATGACGGACGGGACCAGGTGGTCCGTGCAGGCAAGATAATTGGCATTAATTGCCTGTATCCGCGAAGCACTCCAATTTGAGATATGCATCCCAAAGTCCGAAACCCAGTGTTCCGAAGCTGATCACGAAATCTAACGTAGAGCAAAAAAACAAATCCAAATTTCGAAATCCAGGATCCCGAAGGCTGAAATCTGAAAATTTAACGTAGAGCAAAATCAGCGAAATCGAAATTTCGAAAATCTAACGTAGAGCAAAAAAACAAATCCAAAATTCGAAAATCCAGCATCCCGAAGACTGAAAACTGAAAATCTAACGTAGAGCAAAATCAGCCAAATCGAAATTTCGAAATCTAACGTAGAGCAAAAATACCAAATCCAAAATTCGAAAATCCAGCATCCCGAAGACTGAAATCTGAAAATCTAACGTAGAGCAAAATCAGCCAAATCGACATTTCGAAAATCTAACGTAGAGCAAATTCACAAAAAAATGCAAAATTAACTTATCAAGCAAATCCATATCACATGCAACAATGCATTTCAATTTGGTATTTAAACCTGGAATCTGATGTTACAAGGTAAGACAGGCATCCTGGCCCGCTCCCAAATATTGATACACTATATACATATTATACAGACCAGCATTCTGGCAACTTTTGACGGTTCCTAAACAGGCTCCCTCTGAGGAGGTGGTGGCAACTGAGGCAACTGGTTCTGGTTATTCCTATTGTCATTCTTATTTCGTTTGTCCACCCAAGTCACATTGATGGATCCATCCTTGTTCAACGCATAAGGGGACTTGCAGTCCCGCAGCATATGTGACCCCTGGCATTTCGGGCATTTGGCATTACCATCTGCAGGGGCTCCCGGTTTTGCAGTAACATGCTTAGTGGCTCCTGATAACGGGGCCTTCTTGGATTGAGTTTTTATGAACATCTGCAGTTCTGACTCGTGCGCATCATCTTTCTCGCACTCTGGAACTGTAGCCCTTATTTGTTGATGTGCAAACAGGGCAATGTGATTGTCCGGCAAGGACGCATCCCTAGTACCTCCCGCCAACTCCCTCTCGATGAGAGTGGCAAGGGAATACAAGGACTGAGGAGTCTCCGGCTCCCTCGAACTGGCTCCCGGCAAACCAAAGGCAGCTGCCACCTTTCGCATCAGCTTCGGTATCTCCGGCACCGATTTCCCCGGGGTCAGGCACCAGTCCAATAGCTCGCTTCTCAATCGGTGGGCTTTCAACCAGTTGGAGACCCCCTTGGTCTCCTCTTGCATGGATCTTTGGAGCACCGAGTCCACGTACGCCTGAATGTCGAATCCCGGCATCACCGATGATGCCAATCCCAAGGGAGCCTGCTCCCTCATGCCACCATCCATCTTCATTTACTTGAGGTTGAGGAAACACTCACATATCGTCCTTTGCCTCGATACAAACATGCATAATAATGTGTTACAACAGTAGCATCTTCTCGCCCCCACTCTGATAATGCACGTAATGCAATAATCATAAGGGGTCATAATCTGAGGCAATCACATCACCCTCCCTAATCATTATTTCCAGCATCAGCTTGTCACGAGCATGCAATCTTTCATCGATCGGATCAAAGAAATTTTCATACATATCCTCACATCGAACAAAGCAATCATCGTCATCATAAATGCAGTACTTATTGTCCAACATCACAGCAACTATTTCGTCATAATTAGAGCAACTACATCATCATGATAACAGCATTAATTTCAATCCTATTTTCAGCAAACCTCACAGCAATTCAAAGTTGTAATATAACAAATTCATATTTTCAATATAAACAAATTCATATTTTCAAATAGCATTCATCTCAATTGCAGCAATTATTTATCATCATACTCACAGCAAACAATTTCGATCCTAATCACAACAATTAATGCCAAAATTTTGAAACAATGCCACAATCAGGAAATTACAACTCTCATGCAAGCTTGCCCTCAGAAAAATAATACACCTATATCTACCACAGATATGTGAATCTGTCCTCCCAGTCAAACTTTTTAAATTGGCAGGCTACAAACAGCAACATAAAAGTTTACAAGAACCAAATTTCACCACCTAGGAAGCGCCCACAAGCCCAGGCACTGCGCTCCTAGATTACTGCAAGGGCCCTAACTAATTACTCTTTGTGACAAGGACGGGGACCGGACTATTCTAAAAGAGGGGAAGAATTCCTAACTAGTGAAACGGGTTGAACAGGCTGATTAAGTTTGTATCAAACTACAGGGAAGGAGAAGGCCCTAGCAAATTTAACCGAAACGAATTCAAATTTCTAAAGGAAAAGGAGAGGTCAAGCAGGAGCGCTCGGGCTAGCTACCTGGGCTGGTTGCAGAGGTTATTGTGCTTGGCTTGCGGGGGGGTCGAGGCCAGAGAAAAGACCTTGCTCCGCATTCGGGTCCGTGTGCGGGCCGAACCCCGGCGGGTACGTCGGGGTCTGCGCGGCTCCCGGCCGGACGTGCAACGGGGACGGGGGCCGCCGGGGGCCCGTGCCCTCGGTGACAGGGACAACTGGAGGCGTTTGGTGTCCCGATTCCCGGGACACCAAGTCAGTCGGGACGTCCCCCATTGGCGGGGGGACCGGCCCCCCCGCGTTCAGATCAGTACGCGGGGTCAAAGTCACAGGTGTAGCCATATCCCCCGTCGGGGGCGTACGTGACCTCTCCAGCACCTCGCGGAAGCTCTCCAAATTCCGAACCATAGTTGCTCTGGACTGGTTGTTCGACACCTCCAGACCGGGGACCTTGGCACAGATCTTCCGAAGGTGCTCGGACTTAAAGATCGAGGGGTTCAAAAGTAATTCCTTGCTAGGCAGCACGAAGAAGTTAAGTCCAGTAAAGGCGTTCACCGCCAAGTCGGGAATAGTCAGCCTCTCCTCCGTCGCGTGGTGGACTTCATCGCGGGACGCCTGCGGACGGAGAGGGAGGCTGGCCCCCCCCGCAACATCCTCCGCCAAGGACGTTCTCTGCAGCACATTTCTTGCCGGAGGAGGAGAGTCAGCGCGTCCAGGGGCAGCTTGGTCACCAAACGACAATTCCTGCAACAAGGACGGTCCGGACGGCGACTCCGGCGTTTCAGCATTCTCTCGGGACCACCTTTCCCCCGCGTCGACCACCTCGTCGCCGTCTTCAGATTCATTAAGACCCAACGAGCGAAAGATTGCGGGCTCCTCCCGCGGAGGGGAGACCCGCGGAGCCGAGGTCGCTGCATTCAACGCGGACGACACGTTGGGCACGGAATTCTCATCAAGCTGACGGGGCCGTGCGCTGCGGGAGGCGCGGGTCGCCCTCCGCAAATCAGAACTAGTAGCGATTGCTGCGAAACTCATGATTGTAAGAAGAAAACTTGCGTTAGGAAACGGAGAAGAAAGACGCAGCAATCGTCAGCAGGTAGGAAAAGTGAAGTATTTTCACCAATTTCCGACTTAGGAGCGACACTCTGCGACACTTAGACTTCGAAGCTGGAGGTGAACCGCCACTTCGCGATTCTTCATTTCCGCGATCCGGGGAGTGAGATCGGACGATCCGTCTCCTGAATGACGGTCATCACTGATGACGGAAGGAAAGTCGGCGATCAACAGTGCGCGAGGCAGCTCGGCTGCTCCCATACGATGGTGAGTAGACCGGTTTCAATGAAGTGAGACATTCACTCGACTGGGTAGGGATTCTCAAGGGCTCAAGGGCTCAAGGTCTCAAGCAGCTCAAGTAGTCAAGTAGACTAGTGACACAATAGCGGTGTCACCTGCGACCAGACCGGCCCAGTGACCAGTTCTCCTTTTGCCTACCCCATGGACCCAGCGTTGATGAAGTGGGGCGCCCGAAAGTCGCGTGTTAAGGTGACTCCCGAATTTTTCCAAAACCGCCTTATTTTTAATTCTGAAAAATCGGAATTAATTTTACCCAATATGCGTCGAAATTGGGGAAATGCCGTGGAGGTCAGAATAGGGGTGTTTCTGGGGGGTGATCGATGCCTATCGACTAACCATTATATGTCCCCAATATTCCAATTCCAAATGCTACCTGGGGACGACTTTCTGATTTTTAAAAAAATCGGCATTCAGCCCCCTCGGCATAACCCCTTAAAAATGGGCATTTGTGCTTGACGCGTGGTCGGCGTGGCAGGCTTGGTCAGGCATGACTCGACCCCCCCCTTGTGCGATTTGACTTTATAGTCGTCATTGGTATACATCCTGCATATTCTGATTTCGTGGCAGCCGCATGTAAGCAAGATCCGTGTGGGTAGGGGGTACATTTTCGAAAAGTGTGTTCGAAATCGCAAAAAAGTGCCCCTTAATTTATGAGCATGACTATGGGCTTCTTGGGGAAATGGCGATATCGGTGGGCAAACTTGTGTGTTAAGGTCATTTGTGTTGTTTGAATGCTACCCATGTGAGTTGTGCACATGGCGATATGTTGTATGCCTACCTCAGATCATGTAGATAGCCGAAATCTAGCGAGTTTTGTCCAAGGGGGTAGGGTGTAAAATTGCGCGATTTGGGGGTATGCTTTTTCAGGTGGTCCCAACGGTGTCTTCCACTCCTCTGCCTCAAGTTTCGCCGCCAACACCTCCTCCATCCACCACTCCACGACACAAGAAGCGGTGGGAGTGTGTTCTGAGGTGGGAGGCGATGAAGAAGGCTGGCGAAGCGCCCAATATATCCGCCATCGCCCGACAATTCAAGGTGAAGCGCGCCTTTGTGACCAAGTGGGTGGACTGTTACCAGAGTACTGGGGGCGTCAGTGACGGTGCTGTAGGTCGACCTAGTGGGCTTGGCACCCAGAAACTGGGGACGGTAGGCTGTAAGCGAGCTCGTGAACTTGCACAAGGCAAAGATGGTGACGATTTGGACACCAAACGTGTGAAGAAAGCCTTACAACATGAAGGCTATCACCATGTCAGCCGACACACCGTGAGCCGGGCGCTGAGGTCATCCATGCGAGGCACGGTTATTCTACTGAAGTACAAAGCCCCCAAAGTGGCCATCGGAATCAACGCGCTGCAACGACAGAAGCGTGTCATATTTGCTCGACGAAATCGTGACCGGACTTGGAAGAATGTGCTTTGGACAGACAGCAAGTACTTCGTGGTGGGCGGTAAAGCCGGGGGGACACTTGCCAAATTCAGATGGGTACCACAAAACGAGGCCAATACATGCGAGACCAACAAGAATGCGATTCAAGGTCACGTGTACGCAGGCTTTGGTTGGCATGGAAAGACTGACCTCGTCTTCGTCAGTGGGACCACTGGCAAGAAACGCCCTGCTGAATATGGCCGGGGCAAAGGTGTCAAGTGCCGTCCCTAGCGGGGCGTGCAGTAGCAAGCATGGCGCGAGCATGCGCTACATATGCCCTGGCGCGAGGCGCACCCATAGCCATAGCGCTAGCACTGCCCCTAGCGAGCCCCGCGAGCACGGCCATGGCACCGGCGCAACCCCCTGTGAGGTGCACGGCCACGGTCAGAGCGCTGGCGGTGACCCGAGCGAGGCGCTAGACCACAGCCAGAGCGCTGGCGGTGCCCCGAGCGAGGCGCGCGACCAAAGCCACGACACAGACGCGCGCGCTGGCGTGACACGCACCCAGCTGTCCGTTGATGCGGAGCCTTGGAGGCCGCGCTCACGGCGCCACCACTAGGCCCATATCCGCAGTCGTCGGTGGAGGTGCTGCCCGGGGAGCGCACACAGTGGCCACCTGATGGTAGTGGAGCAGGAGTGTTGCCCCAGGAGCACACACTGCCGCCACCCGACGAGGAGGCGGAGGCGTCGCTCCGAGAGCGCGCACAGCTGGCCCCTGGCAGCACATTGGCGGTGCGGCCCGACGAGTGCGCGCAGCGGCCACCTGCCAGCAGAGTCGAGTCACCGCGTGAGGGGTGCACGCAGTCATCACCGGAGCGCACAGTCGAGGTGCAACCCATGGAGTGTGCACGGATGTCCTCTAGTGGCACTGCCGAGTTGCTGCCCGAGGAGGTGTCATTGCCGCTACCTGGCGGCGAGGCGGAGGCGTTGCTCCGAGAGGGCGCACGGCTGCCCCCTAGCCACACGGACCTGTTAGGCTCGCAGGCTCTCGACGTTGTGGCCGCGTCGCCCGATGCGGGGAAGTGGTGCGGTGTCCCTGATGCGGCAGGCGCAGCACCCACGAGGCGAGCGAGCCGTAGAGGGAGGCGAGCAGGTCGCCGCGGGAGGCGAGGAGCCCGTGGTAGGCGAGGCGTGGTCGAGCCATCGGCCGAGGCGTTGGAGTCGACAGGCTCGCAAGCTCTCGGCGTTGAGGCCGCTTCGCCGGATGCGAGGAGGTGGCATGATACCCGGGTTGCGGCAAGCGCAACACCCACGAGGCGAGCATGCCGTCGGGGGAGGCGAGCAGGTCGCCGCGGGAGGCGAGGGACCCATGATAGGCGAGGCGTGGTCGGGCCATCGGCCGAGGCGTTGGACTCGACAGGCTCGCAGGCTCTCGGCGTCCAGGCCGTGTCGCAGGATGCGAGAGGGAGGAGCGATGCTCGGAGTGCGATAGGCGCGACCCTCACGAGGCGAGCATGCCGTCGGGGGAGGCGAGTAGGTCGCCGCGGGAGGCGAGGGACCCATGATAGGCGAGGCGTGGTCGGACCATCGGCCGAGGCGTTGGACTCGACAGGCTCGCAGGCTCTCGGCGTCCAAGCTGCGTCGCAGGATGCGAGAGGGAGGAGCGATGCTCGGAGTGCGATAGTGTCTATTGCCAAATGGATACGGTGGGTTAACCCACCGTAATGACGATTTTAAACAACCCAAGGCTTCTATGTAACGGCGTATATTGTCTCAAACCTATGTTTCATGGCACTCATTAAGAGTCCCTTCGAACATGGAAAACATAATTTGCACCATTCTAAGGTGTTTTCGATATGTAAGAGGCGCATGAAGTTGCCAAATATTATGGTGGGTTGGGAAATTTGCTTACGGTGGGTTTACAAGTGTCACAAATATTGGTAGATCCGTGCCGTACGGAGGGAGGCGGTAGTATGCGATCTTAGGGTTGGCACTTCATATATGATAGTTGACAATGTTAAGTTTTGATGTACATCACTTGGGGAGGCATGTG
The DNA here is from genome assembly GCA_001247695.2 of Cymbomonas tetramitiformis. Taxonomy (NCBI): domain Eukaryota; kingdom Viridiplantae; phylum Chlorophyta; class Pyramimonadophyceae; order Pyramimonadales; family Pyramimonadaceae; genus Cymbomonas; species Cymbomonas tetramitiformis. The sequence goes on along the minus strand of LGRX02033909.1, from coordinate 2,228 downwards.
CATATCGTAGGCATGCTACGTTACCATGGGGGTGTCGGGGTTCATTAAGCCCTAAAATTGGCTAAAATCCGTTATTTTCATAGGGTTTCGTAGGGGAAATAAGTTCACGTCAATGGGTACAGCTCAAGCAGCTGCAAAAGTTTGTACATCAAAATATATCAGTATACCAAACGTTTTTCATCTCAACAAGGCAATCCATTGTGTTTAAGCATGTGCAAAGTTGTCATGTATTCACCCCAAGTGCAAATACGCGGTGATGAAGACGAGGGACTTCGCGTGTTTGTCTCCGGCATATTCGAACGTCACTTCGAATCGCTTGCCAGGTGCTTTGTCCGGGTCACATGTGGTCACTCGAGCCTTCAATCTATAGTCAAGGGGGTTGGGACATTGCCCGCCAAACTCTTGGACAGTCCATTCCCGCCCACACGCACCAGCGGGAATGCATAACTCACACCCTATTATTTTCTCAACTTTTCTCAAGTTGAGCGCAATAGGAGGCATGTTTAACAGCGTCTGCCGCCAAGTCTATTGACCCCCGAGTACTTTTAGTATTAGTTTTAGGTGTCTAGTTGGTCACTATAATGTCACATTTCTTGCGGAACCGCGTAACGACCCCGTTACGCGCCAAACGCGTAGGGTTGGTTTACCCACCGTAACAGCGTGTTACGGTGGGTAAACCCACCGATCTGGCAATAGACAATAGGCGCGACCCCCACGAGGCGAGCATGCCGTCGGAGGAGGCGAGCAGGTCGCCGTGGGAGGCGAGGGGCCCGCGATAGGCGAGGCGTGGTCGGGCCATCAGCCGAGGCGTTGGACTCGACAGGCTCGCAGGCTCTCGGCGTCCAGGCCGTGTCACAGGATGCGAGAGGGAGGAGCGATGCTCGGAGTGCGATAGGCGCGACCCCCACGAGGCGAGCATGCCGTCGGAGGAGGCGAGTAGGTCGCCGCGGGAGGCGAGGGACCCATGATAGGCGAGGCGTGGTCGGACCATCGGCCGAGGCGTTGGACTCGACAGGCTCGCAGGCTCTCAGTGTCCAGGCCGCGTCGCAGGATGCGAGAGGGAGGAGCGATGCTCGGAGTGCGATAGGCGCGACCCCCACGAGGCGAGCATGCCGTCGGGGGAGGCGAGTAGGTCGCCGCGAAAGACGAGGGGCCCGCGATAGAAGGCGGATAGCCTCACGTAGGAGGCGAGGGGCCCGTGGCACGAGGAGCTCAGTGGGTGTCGCACCGGACCCTAGTGGCGTTGCTGAGCCAAAGGCTGAGAGCATAGCGCTCACGAGCCTAGCTAAGGGTGTGAGCAGACAACTATCAGTTGCTCCATGCTCACATCCTTACGCACTTGGGGAAGCAAACGCCATCTGGAGAGTCCACCTCTACGAGGGGGCCCTCGAGGCGTACTAGGGAAGTATTAGGAGGTTTAGGACTTAGGGTAGAAAGTAGGCGTACGCGGAGCGTGGGGTGCTGATGGGGCCGGCGAGCCCCAAGCTCCGGGCGAGTGCACCCGTCTCGACGGGACGCATCGTCACGCGCCTGCAAGGAGGCCCACCCTTGCATGCGTGTCGCCACGAGGTGAGCACACCGAGGTGCTCACCCGCGCCCTCCCCTTAGGGCCACCGAGAGTGAAGCGTCCGGGAGCGGACCGCTTTTCTTTTGGGGGGGAGAGAGCGCGCCGCGAGTGGCAGATGGCAGCCACCGCGAGCGTGCCAGGCGCACCGCCATGAGGCAGCAGCTCTCGCTGTGCTGTCTCGGGCTGCGTGACGCGCCGCTGCCCCGCCAGGCACACCGGACGCATGGTTCCTGGGGGTAGCGCGCAGCGTGTGCACCGCGTCCAGGCGCATCGGGCCTCCTTGCAGAGGTTGATGCGCGTGCCTGGGAGCAGCACACCGCGCACGCATGCCCCGCCGCCGAGCGCGGAGCGCGGCACCCGCACTCGGGTTGCTGATGAGGCCGGCGAGCCCCAAGCTCCGGGCGAGTGCACCCGTCTCGACAGGACGCATCGCCACGCGCGTGCAAGGAGGCCCACCCTTGCATGCGTGTCGCCACGAGGTGAGCACACCGAGGTGCTCACCCGCGCCCTCCCCTTAGGGCCACCGAGAGCGAAGCGTCCGGGAGCGGACCGCTTTTCTTTTGGGGGAGAGAGCGCGCGCCGCGAGTGGCAGATGGCAGCCACCGCGAGCGCGCAGGGCGCACCGCCATGAGGCAGCAGCTCTCACTGTGCTGTCTCGGGC
>LGRX02033908.1:29237-66357 GCA_001247695.2 Cymbomonas tetramitiformis | reverse complement strand
TATTAGGGCTGATATGCGAGCCCTCAATATATCAATAATATAATAGAAAGCGCGGTGTTATTGGATTGTAACACACGTGCAAGTTATGAGCGGGATGAGTGCAGTGACTTCTGTGAGAAGATGCTGCCTCTAGCACAACGCTAGCTCATCTAAATACCGAATGTCTCCCATCGCATAGACGGTACCGCCATTGGGTTGTGAACCCGAGACATTGGTTGAACGACCGGTATCGTCAGAACGAATAATACGTTCGCCCCATAATACTGCGCATGCTTGTTCCGCACATGCTTGAAGCGAAGATGATTTCTTGTTTGTTACTTCAAGATCGTATCTTGCTTTGCCATCTTCGAGTTCGACATACGAACTCTCGATGACATGTGTCATTCAAGTCTTTCCTTGAATAATGACAGATGATGTGACTTATCATCTGACGACATGTACAGTCATAGTCGACCGTACTAACGACTGTATGTCATTATAACATATGACATGACTCGACATGACATGACATGGTATGACATGTCTGACAGGTATGGCACGTATGACATGTATGACACATATGTCATCGGTCATGACCCTGACAGATCTCCCCTCTTAAAAGAGTTGTGACCTCACAACGGGCATACTTTTGTATATGTCTTTGATGTCATTGTTGTTGTTGCTTCTGCTGGTACCAGTCTTCTTACACCGATTTGAGGCGTCCCTCATGGTGTTTTTAGGTTATTGGGGGGAACTGAGTCCACTTTAGTCCCTCACCTTAGCATGATGCCTTATAGGCTAATGCCTTACAGTTCTTAGGATGTAGCCCCCTTTGAATTGCGTATCGTATTTCAGAGTGACGTTTCAAGGTTCAATGAATTGCGTTTCGTGATACAGATTGACGCTGGATTACTGATTGATCCACACGTATCGTGCGTCAGAGTGACGATTCAAAGTATCCGAGGTGTACGTTACGGATTATTGCGCTAGCCGTCGTCGCTTTAGCGAACGATGATCCCACGATTTAACGATTTATAATCGCACGATTCTCGGCCTTATATATACAACTGATCGTTTGCTGTTCGTTTCCACAGTTGTTATATATTATGCACCCAGCCCTTCCTCCCCTCTTGAAGCAACTTCGGAGGTTCACAGGCGGTCATGGGGAGCCCTTTGGATGTTTCCGGAGTTATTTCACCGGGGGCTTGTTTTAATGCAAACAGAGTGGCCCTGCTTAACGGGATTGGACTTATAATCCTTTACCCGGTCTGCTCACTCTTGATTATTGGTCCAGTACGCACGCTTTGACGAACATCTATCGTGATGAGTGAGAATGGATTCGCCACGTACTAATGTGAAATTTATTTTAGTTATGTTTGTCAGGCATAACTTAGGATCACAACTCCGTCTACCTCAGTCGATGTCTCCGGTAGCTTCGGATGACTGGCCATAGAATCCGATGACTAACCACGGTCTTGGCAAAGGTAGCATTAAGCAGTTTTTATTTATCCACAGATATGATATCTCGCATGTGTGCGTATCTGTGCAAGGGTATGATTTTGTACAAGGCTCACTACACCTTTAGCAAGGAAGGATCAATTTCCCGCTTCTATGCAACATAATGATAAAACATTAAGAGCAAGATATATATAGATGATCGACATGTATTAGTATATATTACAAGAAGTAAGGGCATCATGCTTAATATAATGTTTAGCCTTCATAGGCAGCTATTATGTCTGCTGCATTGGTCAGCTCTGTGGCTTTGACCCAGGTGTCATGCTCAGGGCCGTAGCCTGCATATCGCACTAAGTAATACTTGACACCTCTAGTGAACTTATCTGAGAGTATATGTGATATCTCAAACAGTGGTTGCCCTTCTTCGGTGATCATCTGTGGCAGAGGCAAAGGTGCTTGAATCGAGTCGTTATACAGCTCTAATCTGGATACAGGCTGTACCGGATGAATACGGATATCGAGGTCTCCGAAATCTAACTCGTATGCACGCCCATGGCTAAGCACTTTGGATATGGTGAACGGCCCAATATATGGCTGCTTAAAGTGTCTGCCTGCCTCTGTCAAACCGGTCCATTGAATAAACTCGGTCCGTAAAAGAACTTTCTGCCCAACTGCATATTGCCGAGGCATGTGAGTCTTATTGAATCTGGCTTGGCTAATTTCTGCTGCTCGGGAAATGTTGTCTACCGCGTTAGCATGTACAGCCGAGTACTGGTCAAAATGATCTCGAATAGCTCTTTGTATTGGAACAGGAGCTTCTGGCGGAATAGTGATTACCAGATCATGAGGCGAAAGTGGTTGCGCCATCGAGTCGAGATAGAATGGTGAATAACCAGTTGATGCAGAAACTGTGTTGTTAATTGCAAACTCAACCAGAGGCAACTTGTCCTCCCACGAATTGGCTGAAGTATCATTGCAACAACACCTGTGGATGAAAAAATACCACCTAATCAGTTTACAAACCAGAGGATGGTGAAATCGAATCATGAATCAACAATTTGAAAAGTACCTGAGGATATCCTCGATGAAGGCATGGCTCCTCTCATTGGCTGCATTCGACTGTGGATGGTGTGAGGACGTCATGGACAATCTCGTACCAGTAGATTTCCACAGTGTCTGCCAGAATGTAGAGGTGAATCTGGGGTCTCGATCTGAGATGATGTTCCTCGGAAGACCATGGAGCTTGAAGATATGCTGCATATATATAGAAGCAGTATGCTAAGCTGTCCAGGTCATGCTGAAGGGAATGAGATGACAGCGATGAGAGAATTGGCACATTACCACAAATATACTGTCGTGCCCATTAGTGGTGATAGGCAGGTCAGTAATCCAGTCAAGAGATACATCTAACCATTTTGTCTTAGGCACAGAATATCGTATATGTGCCTGACCATAAGGCTTGTGTCGTCTCGTTTTCTGGCGTTGACAAACGGGGCACTCCCGAATGTACTGGATGGCTGCCGTTGTCATTCCTGGCCAATAATACCGGCTACGCAGAAGATGAAGCGTGCGATTTTTGCCTACATGACCAGAAATAGTGGCTGAGTGGCACTCATGAAGGAGAATGTGGCGAAGCTGTGTGATCTCACCGTCATCTGTGGGGACTTTAGCTGTTGGTGGAATGTACAGCTGTCTGCCATATATGGTCTTACGATAGATCAACCCCTGAATGAGCTCGAAGCTGTAGCTGCTGACTGGCTGTGATGAAGTCGATGATGTCAGCTTAGCCAAAATAGTCTGTGCAAATGTATCACGATCATATTCGGATATAATGATGTCGTGTAGCTAATGAGCTGATGAAGAAGATATAAGAGCAATGAATGTAGGATCTGCAGATGGCATGACTTCGCTGATGTCTATGTGTTGCAGACAATCAGTGAGTTCAAAAAGTGCAGAGATACGAGTGAGTGCGTCTGCAACCTTATTCTTATCGCCAGCAATATGCTCTATACGGAAGTTGTACTCGGAGAGCTCATCCAACCACCTTGCCTGTTTGGGGCTCAGTGTGGATTTGGACAGGAAATAAACCAGTGGCTGATGATCTGAGCGTACAATAGTCTCAGGAGCTCCCAACAAGATGTGGCGAAAGAATCGGAAGCCCTCCACAATGGCAAATAGCTCGATCTCAGGAATAGGTCAACGTCTCTGTGTATCGGACAGAGTGACGCTGTGATAGCCACATGGCTTCATACCTTTTCCTTGATCCTGGAGTATCACTTGACCAACGTGTGTGCCTGATCCATCGACCTCCATAATAGATGGCAGTTTCTGATCTGGAAGCTGTAGTACTGGAGCGTTACCGATGGCACTTTTGAGGTTATCAAATGCCTGCTGCTGCTCAGATTCCCAGACAAACTCTGCATTATCTTTAAGGAGACGATTGCGCGGCTCGGCAATCTTGGAGAACTTTGGTATGAATCTCCTGAATTGACCGACCATGCCCAAGAATGGCCGAAGGGATGACTTGCCATCTTTAGCCATACGGCGTAGAGGCTGCTTTCCAACGGTAGGACCATAAGACACTGGAGGCTGAATTGCCATGACTGCTCGGATTCTGTCTTCGATGATGGACAAGCCTGCTTCAGAGATGTGATGTCCGATAAAGTCTATGGATCTGACGAACAACTCCACCTTGGAAGGCCTGATGAAGAACTGGTGTTCTCTGCAACGCTGGAGAAACTGTCGGACATGACTCACGTGGCTGTCAAAATCCGGACTGTATACGATGGTATCGTCCATGAAAATGACAAGGAACCGATCGATGAAGTCGAAAAATGCCCGATTTCCTACACGTAGAGCTGTTGCAGGAGCATTGGTCAATCCGAAAGGCATAACTGTCCACTCATAGGAACCGTATCTGGTGCGAATAGCTGTTTTGTGAATGTCATCTGGATGTATAGGGATCTGATGGAAAAACTGATTGAAGTCAAATCTGCTAAACCATCGTGCACCTTTTAGCTGTTCAAGAAGGGTGTCGTGAGGTGGCAATGGATACGTGTCCTTAATTGTGATGTTATTAAGGGCTCGATAATCACAGCACATCCTCCACTTCCCACCTGGCTTAGGAGCGAAAATGATAGGACATCCATATGGAGATGATGACGGACGAAAGCTACCCAAGTCGACATATTTGATGATCTGTCGTTTGAGCTCTTCCATCATGGGCACTGGTATGGTACGTACTGGCTGCGATGGCGGCTTGTGCCCAGGTTCAATGTTGATTCTATGATAACCACCTTCAAACCGTTCTGGCCTGTGACCAGCTGGAAGATCCTCTTGGAATATGTCTGAAAAGTCTTCTCTCATTTGATCACGTGCTACTGTGACCTCTGGGTCTTCCATAGCGGTGTCTGAGTCTGATGCTGTGAAGACCAGTTCACCATCGACCTCTGAGAGAAAGAAGAGATAAGCCACGGCCTCTTCAGCCGAACCACTGGATCGAATACGACGCAGGTGCTTTCTCATGGTGGTGGCGCTGACCAATTCCATTTCAGGAAGGTCATCTGAGCCTGGAGTCTGTTCAACTCTGGATAATACTGTGCGAATACTGGAGCCTGATGAATGCTTCCTAGTGATCGTCAGATTTTTGGTCTGGAAGTCAATGTGTGGATTTCTCCTCTCCAACCAATCTTGACCCAGAATGACAATGAATGGTTTCATGTCAATGATGTAGAAATCTTCTGTATCCTTATACTTACCCAGCGTAAATGTAGCCTTGGGAAGATAGGATGTGCATGGTAGTTGGCTTCCTCCAGCCAATCCCACTGAAAACGATGAAGAATCTGTGGGTGCTATACCAAGCTGAGCAGAGAACTGTCTGTCAATGAAAGACGATGTAGCTCCTGGATCTACCAATATGTGAGTACTCTGTCCATATACTTTCCCTTTGTACAACAACAGCTTCTTTTGTGATTTCAGCTGTGCTGTTTGAGACTGCATCTGTGCGATGTGCTCTGAGGGAGTGTCCATCTGCTGAAACTGCAATGTCAGACTGGAAAGGACTTCTAGTCTTCTGAGATACTCTCAACCCGGCCACTTGCTTCAGTGGCATCTTCAGGCTGATTTACCTTGGGGGTGCTCTCAACACTGGTACCTGTGCAGTACCCTGAGAGTTTCCCTGAGGAGCTGGAGCTGAAGCTGGAGCTGGAGTTGCTACTGCTGCATTGATGCTGTGCTGACTCTTCAGTTCCTTAACCAGGGTGTTGATCGTATTGATGAGTTTGCCGGACCCATCCTTAGCACCCTGATTCTGTTGCTGCTGTCTCCGGATCTGGAAAGGATTCTGAGCTGGTGGCTTGCCCTTGATATCTTTTCCATCTGGGGTCTTGGTGGAATAACAATCCTTTGCGATGTGACCAACACGACCACAACGCTGGCAAGACTGAGGATTCTGTGATTTCTCTTTCCCTTTCCCTTTCCCTTTGCCTTTGCCTTTTCCACCTTTCCCTTGGCTCCGATTCTGATCGGAGTTCTGACTGCCACTCTGGTTCTAATTCCAATTCCTGTTGGATTTGTCATATGGCTTCTTGCCACGCCCTTTGTCCTTGTCCTTTTTGACTGGGCCTCCTGATGACTGCTCCTTCTGACCCCGATAGTGAAGGGTTTCTGACTGCTTTGAATGAACGACATAATTCAAATCGAGCAGTATCTGTGTGGTTTCTTGCCACGACAGATTATTCCTTTCTTGCTCTGTTAGGAATCTTAATTGGAACTGTCTGCGGAGATCTGGATCCATGCTGCTGACAAATCTGTCCTTTATTAACACATCGTTCAGATCAACTGCTGCTAAAGCAGCCAGTGATGTAAACGTGCGCAAATAGTCTGAAAAGGTTTGGCTTCCTTGAGTCAGTGCCATCAGGTGTTTCTTGGCTACTGATCTCTTATGAGGGTTACCAAATTGGCTGAGGAATATCCGTCTGACCATCTCATATGTGGCATCCGGTTGCTGTGCCACGACGCGGAAATAGTGTCGGTCATTGGTTTGGATAAGAGTCAGGAATACTGTGATCAGGTCCTTGTCCTTGACTCCTGGATAGGTGAACTGAAAATACCGGTCCACCGTGTCCAACCAAACTTCTGCGTCCTATCCAGATTTGAATTCCCTAGGTGGTGTCATCTTCACCTTTGGGACCAAACTGGGTGGAGCTGGTGCTGGAATAGAATCATCGTCAGGATCTGTAAAGACTATTGGAGAATTGTCTTCTGTGTACTCAGTCTCTGGTTCCTTCGGTTCATTGGCTGGATCCCTATATCGGCTCATATCGGGCCTCATACGACTGATGTTGTCGAAGTATCCTATCTGGTCGAATCTGGTTTGAGTGTTGTCATAACCAGCGATCCACTTCGGAACCTTGAACCGGCTGAATGAATCATAGGAGCCTAGAATGTCGAAAAACCATGTCGATGGATCTGGATTGATGGCTGGAATTTCTGGTTCTTCCTCTTCGAATACCACCATCTAAAAAACAAAACACAACACAAAAGATGCCTTCAGCTAACTGAGTGTGTGTGTGGTATATATATAGTATATATATCTATGTTTATACGTATAGTATATCTGTATGTTTACATACATGTAGTACATTTGTACATTATAATGAGGTAATTATGTATATATATCCACCTTCTTCCCCCCTCAAGGAAGTGTGAACATAAGGCAGTTGTCAATTGCCCTTTTACCTCATATATAGCATGCATTCCTTATAGGAAGCAGCTGTTACAGTTCTAGGGTTGCAGCCCTACAGTCTTTGGGTTGTAGCCCTGCAGTTTTTGGGTTGTTGCCCTGCAGTTTTTGGGTTGCTGCCCGAAATATTATCATGTCTGTGCTGATTACAGCATGATATATTTATGCCAAACAGGAAGTGTATCAAGGGCCAGTATCGCCTAAGATTTAAGGGATCGATATTTCCCGACTTCTCAACCATTCGAATCGATTGATACTGATAGTTTACAAAGCCCAACTCGATTGATAGTGATAGTAGAATGCTATGGAATCGACCGATACCGATTTTCACGAAAGTTACTATCGATTGATAGTGATAGTGAAAGTTTCACCATTGACTAATAGTGATAGTGCGATTACTTAACCAATAATCAACGATAGTTCAATCATACCGATAGTGCCGATAGTGGCTTACGCAGTGAGTGCTACCCACACACGCAGGATATCAACTTCAACGAAGGATATCAACTACTCAGAACTACGTGTTATTTAGCTTGACATCTCCGGTACCCTGCACCTTGACGACCGGCCGAAAGGACGATCTTTTCCAAGTTTTCCTGAGCCTAGAGTTTCGGACTCTACACTTCCACTATTATCTTGTGGACGCTTCTGTCCCCTGCGTAGGTTCGTCTTGTGTGTAGGCATAATCGATGCCGGGCTCTGTGCTTGACGATTGTTTTATGGTCTCAAGACTGTCTAAGGTTTGTGACGGGAAGCCTCGCGTCGTCGCGTGACGGCGGCCTAGGTAATAATATTTGTAAAATGGCCTTGCTGTCGAACGATAGTGGTGACACGGGAATTCGAAATCGATACCTCGAAATCCGCCGACCAATCGACTGATGACATAGTCGTGTACGTTCAAATCGACTGATAATGATAGTTCGCATATTCGAGTCGACTGATAGTGATATGTGGCAGGCGACGAATCGACTGATAGTGATATTTCGCGATAGCTAAATTCACGGGATCGACTGATAGCGATAGTAGCGATACTATCGATATGTCGCGAAGTCGGCACTATCGATACTGGCCCTTGAAGTGTATCCAATATTTAAGTGGTATTTAGGGCATGTTACGTTACAGTGGCTCATATCCCCTTCAGTGTGTTTAGGGTGTTACTTGGCATCAGTAACCCTAAAATAGGTAAAATTAAAGCAGTATAAATATTTTGCAAACATTTTTAAGCAAAACTGCATTTAATGTCACACTTAATGTTACGTGGTTTGCAGGAGGTATGTTACACCCCTGACACACACATTTAATTTTAGGGGTGTTACAGGGTGTTACAAGTGCTGCATAAATCAGGGAATATTTGTTGATAGCTGAATAATCAGATCAGCAAAAAAAATCAACCCGAATTTTTCATTTTGAAATCAAACGTGTGAACTTTTCACGCATTTCGTTACAGACAATATGTACACCCCTATATATTCCACACCTGCTATCTAGGGTGTTACACGAGATATGACTATGGCCGTCATGATTTTCTGATACCTTAATAGGTATAAAATCATAATATCAAATAAAATAGGGTCGAATTTTCAATTTTCAAATCTATCGCAAACGAATTTCACCCATTTTGGCCGTTTTCCGGCTTATTTATTGTTTTCCATAGTAATATATCTCTCTGTGTGTGTAAGCTGCAAAGTACAGAAGTACTGCAACTCACTTCACCTTTGCACATGACAATTTTCATGGCATAAACGTGAATATTCCTGTATGTCAACATCTGTGGTTGATCATATCTGTGGGTTTTACTGATTTGAAACCCATGGAAGTAAATGCACTCCCTGATGATATTTAGGTATACCAACTATAAGCGGATTATCCACTTTAGTGATAACTTATCAACCTATGATATGTTTGAGCATATGACTGTGCTCTAAGAGTATATCAAAATGATATCTCTAAATTTCAAACATATCTGGACATAGCTTGATTATAATCAAAGCAGTTTAGCACAACACATATATATGTGTGTGTATGTCCACAACAACCTATGTCAGCTCAATATATGTATGTACTGATCTGGTTAGGTACATGCTTTTGTGCTGATCAATACTGAGTCATTTGTCAAAATGCAGCATAGTGGTTGTTGTTGCTCCAGCGATATGTGAGAGTGGATGGACTGTGCTCAACAGTTACCAGCTGTTGTAATGAGCACAATATTCTGCCTTCGGGTCTGGAGATAACTCCATCCAACCCTACAGCATGGTGTCTTATCCTGCTCCCATATGTATCGCCATCTCTGACATTCCACACGCACATGTGTTTGTGGAATGGTATCCATATTATCATGCACATGATAGACATTATAGTTGATCAATTCACTATGAGTCAGTGAATGTCAATATATACAGTAAATGTCAGTGTGTGTGCAATGTGTAGTACTGCTGATTAGTACTTTTGCCAGAGTGTGTGTGTGTTCACTTTACACACTTACAGGAAGGTGACTTCTGGTATTACAATATTCCCAGATAGTTATCATGCAGGATTGTGATCAGCATACCATGTACTGAATGAATCTAGCATGATATATATCAAGTTAGGGGTTATTGTAATCCTGATATAATCTCATTCACAATAATGAGTTGCTGGTTGATTTTACATGTAGCTCTGGTGAGTATTCCATCCAGTAATCCATCATAGAACGGTATGTGATCCGAAGAGCATCTCGGCTCCACCGGGACATAACGAGCTAATTATGATGTTAAGACTACTTTCAGGCACCTTATGCTAACATGAGTTCTAATATAATCTAGCATGCACTGCAATGTGCTTGTATAATGTTCAGTATATTGCAGGATGATGCTAATGTTCCAGTTGCTAACGTGATCAAACTGGTATATATACTACAGCTGATATCGTGATCAAGCTGTTTTGGTGATGCATGCACAACTTACAATATTGCAGTCACTCAGTATAGAATGTATACATGGTGTAATGCCGCATATACTCATGTGCTGTATGTTGGTGGATGCTGCATGTATGTGTGTGTTGCAATCATTGCAACCTCAGTATACACATATCTTGCACACTATATTGTAATAAGTATACAAATGCTGACGGTTTGAAATATCTCTGCAGTCATCAAGACATAGTGTGAAATGCTGCATTATAGTGATCATGTGTCCATCAGGTGTCCATCCAAAATATCCTTGCGAATATACAAATGTTGTGCAGAGGATATTGACGTGCGTAACATGGCGTATGTACGGACGGCGGACATTGTAGACATGTGTATATCTCGCTGCATGTAGATGCATCAGGAATCATGCGCCCTAAAATCGTGCGTTTATTGCATCCGATGAAATCATGACAGGTGCACATCGCGCTGACGAGTTAAAAATCATCGTACGAGCGGATTATTATGGACGGTTCTAGCGGATCATTTGCGAAAATCGATGTTGCCAATTATTTCACAAAGTATATCATTGTCGCCGGTGTATTGTCGCATGAATGAATGCGATCGCGCCGTTAAACGAAATTTCGTACGTCTAGTCGCAGTTGATGTAAATCATATGTACTGACGATCATTTTTCGTTCGCGCATCTGCATCTCGCATACCGTGACAACCCTGCGAATTTTGACATCATATGTATACGATCCGTACACTGTGCGCACACCTTGTCGTTTATAGTGTCAAGACGATTTCTCTGCGAATGCTATCAGCTGCGAATATGTTCGCGATGATAAATCCTCGCACAATCCGTGTGCTGTCGATATTCGAGCGTACAAATATTATTATTCGCTATGCAGATATTCAATATGATTGCGAACGCTGTCGCCTGTATGCGCGAACCTGCAACCTGCGAACAATACAATATATACTATATCTGACGCTGCACTCACTTGAGTTCTCGTTCTCGTGCCTCGACGAGTTTAGAATACCATCTATTAGGGCTGATATGCGAGCCCTCAATATATCAATAATATAATAGAAAGCGCGGTGTTATTGGATTGTAACACACGTGCGAGTTATGAGCGGGATGAGTGCAGTGACTTCTGTGAGAAGATGCTGCCTCTAGCACAACGCTAGCTCATCTAAATACCGAATGTCTCCCATCGCATAGATGGTACCGCCATTGGGTTGTGAACCCGAGACATTGGTTGAACGACCAGTATCGTCAGAACGAATAATACGTTCGCCCCATAATACTGCGCATGCTTGTTCCGCACATGCTTGAAGCGAAGATGATTTCTTGTTTGTTACTTCAAGATCGTATCTTGCTTTGCCATCTTCGAGTTCGACATACGAACTCTCGATGACAGGTGTCATTCAAGTCTTTCCTTGAATAATGACAGATGATGTGACTTATCATCTGACGACATGTACAGTCATAGTCGACCGTACTAACGACTGTATGTCATTATAACATATGACATGACTCGACATGACATGACATGGTATGACATGTCTGACAGGTATGGCACGTATGACATGTATGACACATATGCCATCGGTCATGACCCTGACGACAGTTGTGGGGGACACTACAATGACACAGTTGGGGGACCAATGCCAGCAGAGCCTATGGGGCACTACTAATGCCACAAAGTTATGGGGGCACCACTAATGACACAAAGCCGGGGGGCGGGGGGAGGTGGGGGCACCACTACACAAAGGTTGTGGCGGGACACCACAATTTTCTCACGTACCTGTGGGGGGTGCACTACTAATGTCACAAAGTTGTGGGGCGGGGCACTACCAATGACACCGAGCCGTGGGCAGGGAGACTAATTAAACTACACGTTGTTGTGCCGGAAAGGGAGCTCCTACTAATGCCACAATTGTGGGTCATAATTACACGACACAAAGCCAGGGGGTGGGGCGCACCACTAATGCTAATCCAAATGGGGCACTACTAATGCCACCGAATCAGGTGGTGGGGGCACTACGATTGCCACAAAGTTGTGGGGACACTACTAATGACACAAAGCCGGGGGGCGGGGGAGTGGGCAACACTAATTACACAGTGTTGTGAGGTAGGGAGCCCTACTAATGCCACAGTTGTGGGGACACTACTAACACACAGAGCCGTCGGGGGGCACACCACGCCACAGAGCCGGGGTGGGGCGCAGACTTGCCTAATGCCACAAAGCTGTGACACTACCAATGCATTTACAAAGCCGTGGGGGCAGCGGGGGAGGGGCAACACCACTCACAGTGTTGTAGTGGAGCCCCTACTACTGTAATGCCAATGCAAACTGTGGGGGCACTACTAATGACACAAAGCTGTGGGGGGACTTGAGAGAAGGAACTGGGAACCAGAGGTCATCAGCTCTGCAGTGATAGTTCTCATGCACTTTGAAGTCTCTACTGTAGTCTGCCTATTTGGTATTTCGAGCGTATCCTACTGCGCGTATCCGGGCCTTTTCGACCGTATCCTGTGACGTAGCTCGTAGGATACGCGCGTATCCGGGTTTCTCGTATCCTACGTATGCTGTGTCACAGGGCCATCTCAGTAAGGTTTGAGCCATGTAGCATGTTCGGTAGTACCTGTAGGTTTCTAAAACCCGATCAGGGTTTTTAAATTTTCGTTCCGGACGTGCGGAACCAGTCCAGTCAGGAGATATTGCAAAATCTGAATTCGCCCTGTTAATACGCCGTAGACCGATCGATTTATCGTGAGGGTTTTTCACATAACTCGATACACACGTGGCAAAGCCTATGCTACTTTGGGATGTCGTATATTTCCGACGTGTATGTATGGATATATAGAAAACCCTCCCGATAGCTCGATGCACCTTCTAAAAAAGTAGTACTCCAGCACCCCACATTCATATTTCTAATAATAGTATGCCGTTGAACTAACTAAATACGGATGTACTGTCATACTGTACTCCTGCGGTTGTCTGTACTTTGTTTTTCTTTCAGTGCGATATATACCGTAAAGATTAATGATGCTGACGAGTTTATATATTGATGACTCCGAGAATAAAATAAATAGTATATGGAGACAAAACGCTGTAATATATTAGATATCCATGCTTCTGCTGTCGCGAAATTTTGCTCTCTTAAACAAGCGACAGCATCGAGCATTTGGAAACAGCATCGAGCAGCCCGCGAGCCGCGACAGCCCGCGACAGCACAAATGGCAAAACACCATTGGTTGTCGATGACGAGCGAGCGACAAGAAATGGGGAGCGACGAGCGAGATTCGCTGCGTTAAAAACACCTTCGGTGCGTCGGCTGGGAGCGCATGCATGCGAGCAGCGTTTATGATTTTTAACAGTGGCAATTTCCCGAATCCGACAGTCCATGTGTCACGATTCCAGAGATCAAAATACGATGCATTCCTTTGTCGCTCCCCAAGAATCTCTTCGGACCTCGGATGTTTCCGATCTAATAAAAACATTGGACGGCTCGATGTTAGTTGGGCACCCCTGGGTACGACAGCACCTCTTGCCATACCCTTTCAAGCTACCGTTCCGCATGTTCGACCCTCAAATGAATGAAGTGCAGACACAAACGCAAGTGGCTTGAGCGTATTTGTTCCCTCCCATGCAAACTGTAAAAACGGTATGATTTTGCATTGCTTAGGGAGCTCATATTTTGCAAAACATTGAAGTTTTGACGCGCACTCGCATGGTTACTCATATACTCCCTGGCTCCCTACTACCACGCATGAGCACATGCCACGCATGAGCATGAGCCAAGAAGACGACACTTTCGAAGAGTTCGATGAGGACTTATTGGAAACTCTTGGAGAACTGCCCGATGAGAACGAGACTTTCAGCGGGACTTCAAATGATTCTCTTACGAGGTCACCCTTGCCTTCCTCCTCTACAAGATGCACAGAAAATTCGAGTCGAAGCCTTCCTCAAAAGAAAATCAGTGCTTAGACTTTCAATTTCAGTCCTCGGCATATCTGTAACGGAGTGTTCGTGCGATCTTTTCAAAGCGAGCCTTATATCTTCGTCCCAGATTTGGTTCAACGCCGCTGAGCGGTCCCCCCTTCCATTGTGCGTACGTCGCAGGGAGCGGCAAGCCACGATTGAGCAAATTTTCTTTGTTAGAAATATTCCAAGAACACTACGAAAAGAAGCAAACCAAGACGAGGAGAATCTGAGTGGAACTCATTCAGACGCCTTACCCCTTATTGCGGTGCTACAACTTGCCGTATCCACGCTTCCGGTCGCGCGCTGCTTGTCGCGCTATTCGTGTGTGCCGACACCTTTCGCCTGAGAGGTATAAATGCGGCGAAGGGCTGTTCAATCGAAGCGAGTGGGTGACTCGCGCATGCATTGCTGAGGGAGGTTACGAGGTAGATTCCCGATTAGGCGAGAAAGGACGAAAATCTCCCTCTCCGTTTCATTCAGCGCGTTTGTTTCAGTCAGGTCTTACGTGGCTCATCCGTTTCAGTTCGGCCATGCGTGACCTCACTCTCGGCTTCCGCGCAAAAGTGGAGGATGTGAGATTGCGGTTATGATCTCATAATTGTGCTCGGTTTATTGTCTTGAGCAGTGAAGTTCGGGTGGTGGTACAGGAAATCGCGAGCGATCCGAAGCCTTTAGTCCGCAAAGAACTTGCCAAACAGGTGTAACACACCAGATTTACGCGCCGAGTGTTTTCGTGCAATTCAGAACATTTGGACCCGTATAGATTCTCTCGTATAGGAACGCCCAAGCCAATCCTATATTTCCACCAAGTGATTAGTTGTGCCTCGCTGAACATTCTTACGCCTAAAGTAGTGCTCGAGCTCGCGCACTTTGCACCCGTAACGCTCCTCTAACCACGCGCTACACCACTCACGCAGGTCGGCGCACTGTTGAATTTCGCAAGCCAGTTTCCGGGCCTCGTCGAGTTGCTCAAGGTAAAACTCGACTTAGTTCCCATTGTACTTCCGTATCACCTTTTGCGCACCTTCGGCATCACCGGGCGGGCTGAGGCATAGCCACCCTCCAGCACTGCTATGGTCGCAGTCTTTAACTTATCAATGTGCGCGATATCCCCGCACCCGCGCAGCAACCTGTGGATCTTTAGCCTAGTGATTGAGTGAAAGTCTGCTTAAACGTTTGGAGTTTGAAACACGCTCTTCTGCATGTCGCATGGCATGCGTGATTGGACACCGAGCACGCTCTTGTTGTGATTTGCTTGATGTGGCGGTTGGGCCCTCAAGCACTCCTCACGTGTCTAAGTAAGAACGTCTGTTCCTTCAACATCCCACCAGCGATAGCAGTCTTGCCGTTGTGGCGTGTGTATACACTGCCTCGAGCCTCACAGGGCTACTTTCTGGAGCTCATTCGGACAGAAGGAGGTCATGCGGCTACTGGAGGACGAGTATGAGGCGGTGCGATCCGAAGCGGTTAACGCTTTGATCGCGCTCCAACCTTACCTTTCTAGGGAATCGAGTGCTGAGCTCGTGCACGAGCTAGTCGATATTCTCAGGCAGGACGAGGAAGCAGACGTCATATGCAGCACGGTGAGTTCAATGACTTGCACCCGTCTTGCATCCGTCTTGCATCCGTCTTGCATCCGCCCGGTGCCCACCACGTGTAAAATGTGTCGGAACACCTCCCAGCCAACTGCTCGACAAGGGTGTCCTCTCCGCTTTCGAACGGGGGCATACATCGTTTGTCCAGTCTTCAAAGCAGAACGCAAGCGACCTGCCACAGCCTTTGTGCCGGGCTGGGGAAGCAGCTACTATCCGCACTGTGTTACAGGGCTTAGGTCAAGAGCACCAACCTCTTCTTTGCGGAAGACTAGGTCTCGCAGGCTGCCTGCGATATCTCTTCGTTGCGGAAGACTAGGTCTCGCAGGCTGCCTGCGATACCACTGTTAAGGGCCTTTCCGGCGCCTGCGGCAATCGCTTTGGTCTCCTCAGCTCAAGCCTGGGGAAGGCGAAGCTTGTTCAGAGAGCCGAGGGCGGAAGGTTGAGAGTAGGCCTGCCGCTTGCCAACAAAGTTGGGAGGACAGAGAGAGAGGGCCGGTGTGTCTGATTTTGTCCTTGGAATCACCTGTTTTGAGGCTTTCCTCACCGTCGGATATTCCGGGCGCATCGTATCAGATGAGCGCACTCGAACGGCTGGCCACGGCTACGACCAGAACTCTACCTGACCTGAGCGCTTCAGTTGTCGAGCATGTTCATGAATTAAGGCAGGCCTCCTCTGCCGCTGTTCGGGCCAGGTGCGGCCCCTGTGACGTCTCTCTTTCCATGTTTCGAGGGCTGTCCAAACCGATTATGACAGGTAGGGGTCATTGATGTGCAACACTAGCGCTGTCCAGAGACTAGAGGTGAATGTGAAGAGAGATTGTGACTGGTGGTGACATGCCAGCGGGGTGCAGTAAGGTAAGAGCGTGTCGTGCAGGGGCGCCGAAGGTATCCAAGGTGTTTGGAACAGCTAAGACACGGATTCGGGATCAGCATAGGGCGGTTCTCTGAGCAGCTGTGCTGGGATCAGCATAGGGCGGTTCTCTGAGCAGCTGCGCTGGGTTCAGAAGGTCATTTTGACAAGAGAATGAGAGCCCAGCTAATTTGGAGTAACTTCTGCAAGCGTTTCGCAACGGCGCCCTGACTGCTGGGTGGCGCTCTGTAAGTGATGTTACGATTTCCAAATCAACAATAGGTCGAACCCAGAGCCGCCGAACAATGTGTGTACATCGGAGGCAGCTCTGATCGGCATGCAGCCGGCATACAATGTGTGTACATCGGAGGCAGCTCTAATCGGCATGCAGCCGGTATACAATGTGTGTATGTTTTTTGTAATGAAGGGGGAGGTGGGGGCTCGCAATGGAGTACAGAGTGGCTAGGAGCTTTGGTGTGTTTTGCGTGGCTCGAGGGGAAGACGAGGTTCACGCCACTCTATGGCCCATGCTTCTTAAGCTGGCCGAGGTGCGCCTTTTGTCGTATCTCACGCAGGTTCAATTGGATTTACTGTTTGATTTTACATTTTGGGCGTACGTGTTTGCTTTGGTAGTTTTCAAAAGTGGGCCATCGATAGCTTTGGCCACGAAGAGAGCATGTCCTAGAAAGAGGCATTTGGCCAATCGAAAGACACCCATGGGTGGAAGCAGAGCGCCAAGAACGCGGCATTCGTTGAGGAGATGAGGCACACTGCCAAGAACGCAACATTGGCCATGAATGGTGGAGGGATGTGCAAGGGAGAGGAGATCGCTACATGTACATCGGATATTTTGATAGTAACCGAGAATCCTGCAAAGTTTGTGTCCGGCCGGCACAGACACTGCAGAAAGATATATTCCACGTAGTCTTTAAAACGCCTGGCGTCTCCTATCTTGCGCATGCACCTAGGCAAGGAAGCTCCGTCGTCTCGTTCTCCATGGAGACTCTGTAACGGGTATGAATATTCGGTGTGAGCCTGTAAAAACACCGAACATCAAGAACGCCAGAACGATAAGAATCTAACGAAAGAATAACAGCATGCCAGTCAGAACGTTGAAAATGTAACGAAAGAATAACGGCATGCCAGTCAGAACGATAATAATCTAACGAAAGAATAACAGCATGCCAGAACGCTAATAATCTAACGAAAGAATAACAACATGCCAGTCACAACGATAATAATCTAACGAAAGAATAACAGCATGACATGACTGGCATGCTGTTATTCTTTCATTAGATTATTATCGTTCTGGCATGCTGTTATTCTTTCATTAGATTATTATCGTTCTGGCATGCTGTTATTCTTTCGTTAGATTATTATCGTTCTAATTGGCATGCCGTTATTCTTTCGTTACATTTTCAACGTTCTGACTGGCATGCTGTTATTCTTTCGTTAGATTCTTATCGTTCTGGCGTTCTTGATGTTCGGTGTTTTTACAGGTTCACACCGAATATTCATACCCGTTACAGAGTCTCCATGGAGAACAAGACGACGGAGCTTCCTTGCCTAGGTGCATGCGCAAGATAGGAGACGCCAGGCGTTTTAAAGACTACGTGGAATATATCTTTCTGCAGTGTCTGTGCCGGCCAGACACAAACTTTGCAGGATTCTCGGTTACTATCAAAATATCCGATGTACATGTTGGCTCATGTAAAGTGCTCGAGTCCTCTTCTCATTGGTTGAGACTCAAATCTTAATGTTTCCTGGTGGACGGGCGGAGCGAGGGCTCTCAGGACGTGGAGGTCGGAGTGCGGATAGCTGTGGCTTCACATCTGCCAGAGGCAGCACACGTATGTAAAGCACGGCAGACCTTCACTGACATGCTCCCCTCTTAACGTCTCCTCGCATGCATCCATCTCAGCATCTGCTTATCTCTCTCTTGTTCCTCTACACATGCGCCGTGGTGCTCTTCCCGTGCAATCCTCTACAATGTAGCTGTAGCTGTAGCTGCGCACCACTGGGGAGCATTTCAGTGATCCCCAACCGCACGCCTGGGGAGCATTTCAGTGATCCCCAACCGCACGCCTGGGGAGCATTTCAGTGATCCCCAACCGCACGCCTGGGGAGCATTTCAGTGATCCCCAACCGTACGCCCTGGGGAGAGCATTTCATCCCCAACCGCACGCCTTGGGGAGCATTTCAGTGATCCCCAACCGCACGCCTGGGGAGCATTTCAGTGATCCCCAACTGCACGCCTGGGGAGCATTTTCAGTGATCCCCAACCGCACGCCTGGGGAGAGCATTTCAGTGATCCCCAACCGCACGCCTGGGGAGTATTTCAGTGATCCCCAACCGCACGCCTGGGAAGCATTTCAGTGATCCCCAACCGCACGCTCTGGGGAGCATTTTTCAGTGATCCCCAACCCACGCCTGGGGAGCATTTCAGTGATCCCCTAACCGCACGCCCGGGGAGCATTTTAGGGGGGCCTCTCTTGCTACCTACGATTGCTCTACAGGCTGTCTATATTATAGTGCTGTCCCAGCTATAGTTTGAGAGGGGCACAAATCTGCCGCCGTTTTTTGGACTTCCATGAGTGCGAAGGTCCCTTGCCCACATATCCGTGTAGGCTCGAAGGAAAGTTTGGGCAGTTGATTGACACCATGCAGATGATGGACTGGGGGCATGGGCAGGCATTGAAAGTGCTCTTCTCCCACAATTTCGGCGTCGTGGCAAGAGTGGCAGGAGGGCCATGGAGGATGTGGCATTACGGTTGGGACGGGCGATAAGGAGCACCATCAAGTCCGCGTGGCAACGCAGAAAGCCCTGGGCCCATTGCTGCACTGCATCGGCTCAGGTATGTAACATGCCCTAGGCCCATTGCCTCGCACTGCACGGCTCACATGTAACATGCCCTAGGCCCATTGCTGTACTGCATCGGGCTCAGATATGTAACATGCCCTAGGTCCATTGCTGCACTGCATCGGCTCATATATGTAACATGCCCTAGGTCCATTGCTGCACTGCATCGGCTCAGGTATGTAACATGCCCTAGGCCCATTGTTGCACTGCATCGGCTCATATATGTAACATGCCCTAGGCCCATCGTTGCACTGCATCGGCTCAAGTATGTAACATGCCCTATGTATGTTGTTGGATTGCTTCGGCTCAGATATATAATAACCCTAGGTCCATTGTTGGATGGCTTCGGTGCCGTAATATAACAGTCCCTAGTCCTGTTGCTGGATTATCGCTAGGGTGAGCATGAACACCAAACACACATGAAAAGAAGGCAATATCTCATTACTCATTATCATTGCTAGGGTGAGCAAGTATACCAAACACACCGCAAGCATGCGAGAAAGCATTCTTTACAAACTAAATGTTACTCTAGAGCGGAGTTCATTCTAGTTCCTTAGGTGGTGGTCTGTTAGACTTTACAGGCAAAGGGGTCCCAGGGGGTCAGAACCACCCCCCTAAGCCTAGGGGGTTGTCTGGCCCTTAAGTCCTGGGTACCCCTCCCCCACCACACATTGCTTTGCCAGGCAAGGAAACTAGCTACACCATCCATGTTGGAACTAGCAAAAGGCGTCCACGACTGACTGCCTCCATGGAATCCGCCACCAGATTGGGGATGGCCAAGCGCTGCTCTTGAGTCATCTCATGGTACTCATCAACTGCATAAGACATCCAATCACCCCTGTGTTTAGCTAGGTTCCGGGGCATCCTCTCTGCAAAGGCCAGAGTGGTTGCCCCTCTCCGGAAAGAATGTCCAGAGTACAGATCACGTTGTAGGCCTACGGCTTTAAGCTTGTCTTTCAACCAGTGGTCAAAGACCGAATGAGTAAGGGATACCTACTGACCATCAGCCTTACGGTAGCTCAACACCGGTGCCTTCAGGCCCCCGGGCAGCGTGTGCAAGGCAAATACCTTCGAGTGAGAGTCACACAAAAGGCTGGGTATCTCACCGTTTGTAAAAGCACCTTGTGCTCCCTCCCAGCAAACTTGTTGGTCTTCGAGAAACCGGCTGCCACCTCCATCTGATCCTTTCCAAGGAACTCCGCACCCCTCGGACCAGTCTAGAGGCAAAAGCCAACTGGCCCATTAGTCTCTCGAGCTCCTTTTGGTGCACCATCCACCGTGTGCCAGCCTCAACGCCGTGTCCATTAACCTCTCACACTTGTGCACGGGGAGGCTAGCTGAGACCCGGGCCTCCCCAAATTCATGTGTGCACAAACGCACACCAAGAAATACAATGTCTTGGACAGGCCCTTCACATTTCTCCCAGGCCACCTCTAGGCCTAGGAACTCGAGCACATCTTGCATCTGGCGGAGGGCCTCTTGTGCACCTGCATCCATCTGAGTGCACACCCAATAATCGTCAAGGAATTCGACTGAGGCAGAGAAACCCTGTGCTCTCATGAATCGGTCTAGAGCCGCCGGGACCTCGTGCAACTTCCCCAGGACGGCACGATGGCCGAACGGGAATCTCAGATCGGCTACTAGCTCACCCCATCGGTATGTGTGGTACGGGAGGTATTGAAGTGCAATCGGCAGGTGCCGTCAGGCACCCTTGATGTCCACTTTCATCATGTGATACCTAGGCCTTAACAAGCCCAGGACGTCCGAGACTGATTGCCATTACTGCTTCGGAATCTCTGTAGCAGAGTTCACTAAGGCATCCTCATTCTCTGAGTAGTTGTGTACCACCCGAACCTTCTCAAAATTTGAGTGGTCCTTGTCAACCACTCCTACCCCGTGCACTGCCGCAATGTGATCGGGAATGGGCACCACACGCCTGTGACGCACCTCCTCATCCTTCAGCTTGTCCACCTTGTGCGGGAATCCCTCCTTCACGTAGTTCTCCCCCACTATTGTCACATCTTCCTCGCGGAAAGCCCATTCGACTCCTACCAACACCAAGCGCACAAGAGCAATCACGTTCGGGTCATCACGGAAAACCATTGCCCAACGGTGAGCTAACTTCGTGACCAGCGGGACTTCGGCCCCAATGGCTTCAATCGCCGTCTTAAACTTCGTCGGATCAGACAATGAGACCCCGTGGGCGCTAAGATCAATGCTTCCCCACTCTTCTTGCCACGAGGCGAAAAGATCTTTGAATGTCATCGAAGTTGCATCAAACACTGGAGGTGTCCAAACGCACTCTCCTACCACATCACACGGGTTTAGGAAGTGCCCTTCCACAAAGTATACTCTGCGGACGGAAGTTCCACAAGCTGTCAGTAAGCAACCTCTCGTCTCCCGTGTGTGGCTCTGTTTTTGCGGAGGGGGTCTTAGTTTGGGAGTTAGGTAGGCACTCGGTGGGGACCCCCCACTTGAAACGCTCACACGTGTTGTCCCTGAACCCATTGTGTCACCAACACAAGTTATCGCTCGATGACCTGGCTCCACTGGTTCAGGAAGCGTCATTACCCCGTGTGGAGCGTCGTCCTCGACGTAGTCGGCCTCCCCCTTGCTGCTGTCGTCGCACAGCTCCCCGCTCCGCGTCGATATTTATGTCCACTCCCTCAACAGGCAAAAGCGGACACACGTGTGGACCGGGGGAAGCCTCTCCCGGCTCACCAAGTCATCTCACTTTGCACTCCTTCTTCCTATGGTCGCCCCCACAACGCAGGATGAACAGACGAAGATATGAAGTTCTTCTTCGTGCACTTTCTCGCGTTCCACTGGAAACAATGTAGTGCTACCTTCGGCGTTTTCGATGAAGGTGAGGTGGTATCCGAATGCCTCGGTCTCGCCGTCCTCACCGTCGATTGTCCAGATTCCTTCCGCGACTGGATGATCCACGTTGGTACCAGCATGTCGGGATTCCAGGACATAATAAAACCAGTCGCCACGCGTTGACGTATGTACTTGTCATACTCCGCCACACACTTCACATTGTGCAAGCGGCTTCGTGTCCAGTTCGTCTCCAAACGCGTGCAGAAAAGTTTCCAACTCCCATGCCAACGACACGGCAGCTCTGTAAGCCGCCCACACCAGCACCTTCGGCCGTCTGCGCGAAGAGCCGGGCGACAACGCCTTGCGTTTGACCCGCGCCGGATTGTCTTGCGGGGGTGTCTTCCGTTTGGGAGGGGAGTTAGGGGGTTTTCTTCCGTTTGAGAGGGGTCCCTTTCTCTTCAGAGGACGGCTCCTCTTCCTCGAGACGCTCGTCCTCCACGTGCCATGCCTCAGCTGAAGCCTCAGCTGCTCTCAGTACCTTCACCGTCGCCGTAAACGTCTTACAGATGGCCGCGGCTTGGGCCTGCGTGGCGTTTGGCCGGGGGATCACCGCCGTGGGGCCGAGCAGAAGCCTCTGCCCGTTTCGTTTGAACAACTTTTCCACTGGCTCCACCAGGATGTCCAGCATCTCTTTCTGACGCTCCGCCGTGAGCTCCCGAACCACTGCAGCACCACCTTCGCCTCGCACAACACCCGCTGTTGGATGACAATGGCCGTAGTCGTAGCTTCATGCTTGAGTCTCGCCAGTTTCTCGGTGAAGTCGAGCAAGTGATTAACATTCATTGGCAAATACATGTTCTCCTCGGTTGCGTAGTAGATTGCAGAAATTGGAGTTAGAGCCGACTCCGAAAATCAGGTTGGTGGTGGTGAGCTCGTCGGGAGACTCAGTCAGACTGTTCTTCTTTCTGTGCTTTGATTGCACACTGCAACGACCCACCTAAACGGGACGTTACCATCGAAGGGGGCACCTTCACGGGGGAGTTTTCTGCAGTTCAAGACTATCTATTCCTTTGGATTCTGACTGAGTCTCCCGACGAGCTCACCAAAACCAACCTGATTTTCGGAGTCGGCTCTAACTCCAATTTCTGCAACCAACTACGCCGCCGAGGAGGATATGTATTTGCCAATGAATCATTGTTCACTGCTGGAAGCCAGTGTTAAGCCTAGGAAAGAGAACTCTAGAGAGTCCTCGTCGATCCAGAGGGAATAAATCCCAACCTTAGCTGGTAACAAATCTGAGACACTAGTCAGGTTGTGAAATATTTACTCTGTGTTCTCCACTAGTGGTACAAGGTCAGAATGATTGCAGCTCATCCAAAAGTGAGCTGCAATTCCTAGGAAAACTGCTTCTAAGAGTGTAAGATGGTGGTTGTCCAATAGCCATCCATCAGTATCCATGCCATGGATTCACTCTACATTTCCCGCAATGGGTGGAAAGGACTGGTTATTCCCGAAACCGAAATGCAAGCAGGGTGCACACAAGCAACAATACTGCAAGAAATGAGCAGGAATGGATGCTTGCTAGTTTCATTAGAAATTACATTTAGTCTAGCAAGTCTTATTCCTCTCTTCTTCTCCCAAGCTACAGCCTCTCTGGCTAGCTTTCTCCCGTGGCTCTAGCCTCTCTGGCGAGCTCTTCTTCATCTGTCTCCATTACTCCCGAGCCTTTGGATGGATGAGTGTCTCACAGTCTGTCAGGGAGCAGGCTGCTGCTTCGAAGCTGCGCGGCTAGTTCCGTGCCTAAGCCTCTCTGGCTGAGCCCTCTAGCTTCACGGCTAACGGATAGTAGCTTCCTCCCAAGAGCGCAGAAGCTTCCTCAGCAACAGCCTCTCACCTGACCCTTCCCCAAACAAAACCAACAGAATCAGCAAGGGATGGGAGGGAGGGTTTTAGAAACTGTATAGCAGAAAGCAGGGCTTTTGGGGTTCGGAAGTGTGGAAACTGACTCTCCTTTAGGCGTCCGCAATTGATACTCTCTTGCGGACGGTGTTACCCCGTGACACCCCGATCGGGACGCCACCCAAGATGTGCCGTATTCCCGATCGGGCCCTCTCCCGGGCGATAGAAGTCGTGCCTGCTCGATTTCTTAGTTCAGAATAACCGAAATTATCGCGAGCGATAATTGTGAAGCTCTATTTGATAGGCCCAGCTACGTGGCCACAACTTAGCCAAGTTGTGACTCCTCATGGCCAGCCCTTCCCTGGGTGGGTGTCATCACCGATCCAGTGGTCCCCCTCCCCGTGAATTTCTCATCTGCATCTGAGGGCTGTCCTTGTCTCGGTTTGGCCCCAGCTAGAGACAAAATGAGAAAGTCTTTATCTGAGAGCTCAACCAAGAGCTTTCTGTTTTTTCTTTTCTTTTCAGGATTCCTTCAGGACAGGCTAGGGAACTAAGCTGGGGGTTATTTGTCCCCACAATACACTTAATTAACCCTTGCAGTCTTAATTAAAAATTTCTTTAGCTCAGCAATATAACATGCCCTATATCCTTTACGTCATATCTGAATCCTTCGGCTAAGGTGTGTCTGGCTAACATTTGGACCCAGCATCTCGTTAAGCTTTGACTTGCTTTGATGGGGCTTCGATGGGGCATTCCCGGATCCTCGCCCGCGGACTAGCAGAAGGAAATACGGCGATGCTATGCATCTAAGGGGCCGGCATGTGGGCCAATGTTTTACAGGCGGAGCATCAAAAGCTCTGGTTGAACGCTTCACTGCGATGATCAGCGGCCAGGTTCTTTCGCCGAACCCTTTCGGCATCAAGGCTGCTTACTGGGCATGCACAAACAGCTGTCGCCAATTTGTATTATAAATTGTTCCCGATTTCCCTGTACGGGGTCGGCTTGGCTGTGGCATTCCCTTGAAGCGCGGGTGGGCTGAACTTTGGCGGGAGAGCAGGGTGACCACATTCATCGAGAGTCAATGTACAAGCTGTGCGCGTACAACTTCCCTGCTGTGGCGGTGACCATTGGATCAAAGCGCTGGCCAGAGCTTCGGCCCACCTACCACACCCTGCTGAGCACTCAGTCGGTAAGCAGTGCCGCGGCTCCTCGGGAACCTTCCCCAAGCGCCCTCTCACATATCTGAACTGGGGAGCCTGGGGCTGCTCAGATGCCGGTTGATCGTCCCCCTGGTGGGGGCTGCATCGTGGCCGGTTTCTGTAAATCACTCAGAATTCCAAAGATATGCACGTTCAACGCTCGCCGCTTCACGTCGCAAGTCGGGTTGGGTCGGCTGGGCGGCGCAGGAGGACGTGCAGCGATCGTTGGCAGCGTCGCTGCACATCGTGGCACCCCTGCTCTGCTCCCCTTCGGTGCAGCGAACCTCTCTCGTCTTCGCCCTCAACACACTGCTGGCGGGAGCGCCGTCCAATATTAAGCAATGCACACTGCTGCATCTGCATGTCACTTTGAACCAAGTGCCCGTCGATGTCGCGATGCCCTTCCTCGAGCTCTTTCCGCGCCTCGCCGAGGTGATGCCCGCCTCCCCTCGCGCCAGTGCCATGCTGCCCTAGTATGCCTGAAGGCTCTGCCCGCAGCCCGGTGCTCGATTTTGTTCTGTCCATCACCTGTGCGCCTCAATGTTGACGACTCTGAGCAAGGAGTCCAGCTTTTGAACGACGATCAAAATGATCGTGCGGCTTACAATCAAAATGATTTGTACAACGCTGCAGAAGCCACCAGTTGGGGTTCCACGCCTTTAGAGGCAGATCTGGGCCATAGGATGGCCAAACCCCAAGCCTAAGGTGTAGCCCTGCAATAACCTGAAATGACCGGCATGTTATCCCACTGATGGTCCTCCCGATAATGCATGACCCTCTTCCTCCCTCCTCCCTTCCTTCCCTCCCCTGCGTCGGACGCAGATGGATGCTGAGAGTGAGGACTGCAGCATGTGGCGCTTGCGCGAGGCTGTCGCGCGGCAACTCACACATCTGGCAGTGCTTTATGGTGCTGCACCAACAAATTCCTTGTTCATGCCCGTGGCGCTCGAGCTGTGCAAGGACGTGGTGTGGGCTGTAAGGTCGGCAGACTCCCTGACACGAAAAACACCCCCGCGTTAATGTGAGGAGGGTTCTGGTACGAGTCCGCTGCAGATTCTGACATGAGGCTACTGTGCATTGCTGTGGCTCCCAGCACGACGCCGCTGCGGCTCCCAGCACGACGCCGCTGCGGCTCCCAGCACGACGCCGCTGCGGCTCACACCATGACGCCCACAGCAGCTTGTGGCACGACGCCGCTGCGGCTCACACCATGACGCCCACAGCAGCTTGTGGCACGACGCCCCCTGCGACTTGTGATATGATGTTTTGCTACCC
This sequence comes from Cymbomonas tetramitiformis, assembly GCA_001247695.2. Taxonomy (NCBI): domain Eukaryota; kingdom Viridiplantae; phylum Chlorophyta; class Pyramimonadophyceae; order Pyramimonadales; family Pyramimonadaceae; genus Cymbomonas; species Cymbomonas tetramitiformis. The sequence continues at coordinate 39,797 of LGRX02033908.1, read as the reverse complement.
CCCCCCTCTTTGCCAGCCTTTGGGGCTTTTGCAACGGCCTGCATGATTTATGCGCGCTTTTGCTCATGCAACCAAATCGAAACGAGCCAGCCAGCCATGGCGCACATGCCACCTCCGTGTAAGCAGATCCGTGTAAGCGCGTGTCATTATGCGATGCTCGCATTGCTCGACTCTTTGTCGGTGCTCTGATTTTCAGAGCACTCCCGCGGTGTAAGTTACAGTTACAATATCGAATGTTTATTTTCCACCTGAGTTACCCCTAAAAGAACCGGAGGGAACTTTTCACCATAAATGTTGTTTTGAGAAGGATACGTGTATGGTCATGCTGTTGATGACATGCGTATGCACCTGATGTATGTTTTGCATGGGCATCCGATATACGTGTACGAAGTATACCCTATGGCGAGCAATAATTCACGGTATATTTTGACAAATATGGAATATTCAACAAGACTTTTCCGCATTTTTTGTGCTGGAAAAGTGATCATTTTTCATTTTCTGCCTGCACCTGTGATGCTCTGGATGGGTGCGATGCAGATGCGCACATGAGCACTGGTCAAGCACTTGTCCCTACTCGATAGCATGCTTAATTCCAACCAACCTCGTTGAAATGCACGATAACCGACCCAACAACAGCAGAAAAACCACTTAATTTTGAACGTTTTCCCATCCTGAAGGGATGTTCTCTCTGTGGATGATTTTTGTCAATATTGTGCAATACATGAGATGGTGACGAATATGCATCGGCAATAACGAGGATGGCCACCCACGTTGGCACCAGAGCATGCGTGCACTATAAATGTGGGAGAGTGGCATACTTCACACGTGTTGAGCAACAAGAGCACATTCGATTGGTCCTCCAAAAAGTGCTGTTTCATGAATGCTTGTCATCGAAAATGGTGGTGTGTGATATATGCGCCCGATCAAGGTCCTCAAAGTAAATGGTTGACCGTGCAAACAGGGTATGGTTGACCGTGCATGGGAGTGCATTCTGTCAACATTTTAGCACAATGTTGCACATACAGAGAAAAACTATGTCCGTATACAGTAGAAATCGCTCCTTAGGGGTTAAGTCAGCTTCTAAACTGGCAATCGACGAGCAATCGGTAGCCAGTTGACCGACTGCTGAGACAGTGTGCGCCTGCTTTACCAGCAGGGAAGCGGAAGCGGAAGGGCAAGGGCAGCCGGTAGAAGGGGGGGGGGCAGTCACACATATCTCACAGGCATGCGGAAAATGTTAACGCTGATGAATGCTGGCGTATTTTCATATGCGCGCGCATTCCCACAAGCATGAGAAGTGCGAGCTGAGTGATTGCAGGGAGCGATAGGGACGGAGCGCCTCGAGGGCGGCGCATCGCGTGTTGCCGCTTGGCACTTTCGTTCATTCTGATGGCCATCTCGACGATGGAAACAAGGCTCCGGTGGCTTGAACAAGGCCCGGGGCCGCTTGCCATTCTGCCATACATGGCACCTCCATATGCCTAACCCGAGTTATGGGCACCTCCGACTCCGCAAAACTCCTTTCTCAGATTTGTGAGCGCTTCGGCCACTGTCTTCTCCTGGGTCAGAGGATGCTGTGCCCTCTGAACCTGCTGGCGAGGATTCAGGGCGAGTGCGCGAGCATGACCTGTGCATTAGACATTGACTGATTTCGGGAGTTCTTGTGACAGCACGTCCCTCTGATTCGGGAAGATCCCGGAGTGTGGTGTTTCAGGATGGCTGGAATCACAGCTGTGGAAGGGTTGTTGCGAGGCGGCATGCTGCAGGAGGAAACCATGGCCAACCTGTGGGGCTCTATGTTGTACGCGGCACACCCACAATGACATGGCGCCGTTAATGGCCCCCCTAGCCTGAAGCTGCTCGCATGCCCGATGATACAATATGCCCGCCTCATCCTTCCATCGCACAGCACCGGCGAGCGCAAATCGTCTTTTGAAGCAGTTTCTGGGCACCCCTTACACCCGGGAAGGAGCCCCCGATGCTCAGTCGGTGGTGGTTCCGACACGTGGCGCGCTCACGGAACCGAAGGGCAGCGATGCTGCATCTGAAGCGCGGCACGTGGCGCTGCTTGACAGGTCCATGGCGCAGTCGACGAGGCACGCGCTGCGCCAGGTAAGTCGGAATGGCACTGTTGCGTGGGCTGAATCCTTTGATCCCCGATGTGGGTGTCCATCGCCGCCGGGTGTCTTCTCTTCTCTCGATCCCGGTTGTCCAAGAAATAGGTCCCAGGAGAAGCACGCACGTGTGGAGCGTCCGATGGAGCCCCTGTAGGATAGATAGGAGGTAGAGTTGGTTAGAGATGGCCCTGTCACACAGCCTACCTGTCTGTCACAGACACTCAGGTTGTAGGGTCGAACGGCCCTGCAACCTCCCTGTCTACGGCGCCTCTACGGGGCTTCCAGAAGTCTTGCAGACATTCTAGAAGGCACGGAGCGGCCGCTAGCCGAGGTGTGGATGGTGGGCATGTAGAGCTGAGGGAGACCTCAGTGGAGCTGGTTGCGGTGCCCTGCGGCGACCTGGCCGAAGGCGGCCCTGCGGCGGCCTGGCTGAAGGCGGCCCTGCGGCGGCCTGGCTGAAGGCGGCCCTGCGGCGGCCTGGCTGAAGACGGCCCCGCGGTGGCCTGGCTGAAGGCGGCCCTGTGCGGCCTCCGCCATCGTGACTGCGAGGCGCTGGGATGTCCAGAGAGGCTTGGGCACCTCGCCGGAACTTGGGGCACGGCAGAGAGCTCTTCTGGTGGGGCACGGGGGAGGAGAGTTCCCTGGTGCGGGAGGCGGGCATTGAGGTGGAGCACGGGGGGATGGATGGAGGAGGCATGTTCTCACTGGAGCAGACACTGCAGCTGGCTGGGCAAAGGGTTGTAGGGTTGAAGGCGGCATGTGAGCGGGCACCTCAACTGCATGAAGCGGGAGGTTACAACGTCGGGGCGCTTCTGGGCAGCTAGGTGGGCAAACTTCAGGTCGAGTGGCTGTGGTGAGTGTTCCCGAAGTGTGTGTGTGTGTGCTGAATCCTTTGATCCCCGGTGTGGGTACATAGTGCAGCCGGTCTTCTGCGGCTACGGTGTGCCAAAGGAGCCGGTATAAGAATAAACACACACACAGGGATGAACCGGCTCCAGAGACACTGCAGCAGTGCGCCGGTGGTGCAGATGCAGAGGGGCTCGGGTGGCTCGGTAAGGCTTAGGGGGTCCCATTGTTCACTAGTGAGCTCCGGAGAATCCGGATAAGTGTCCCGAAGTGTGTGTGTGTGTGTGTGTGTGTGTGTGTGTGACTTGCGTTCTTTGACCTTGATATGAAGTACTGGCGGATCGCTGTGAACGGGGACGGCCGCCGGGTGGAAGTGGGTTTTGGGAGGCGGTTATCCCTGTGGTGCCATTCTGGCGGGCACTGCCTCTTGGAGAGCTCGGTAGATTCGTCTGTCGTGCTGCGAGGAGAGGCAGAAGGTGGTGATGTACAACTTCTGTGTTCTCCCTTGAATTTTGTGGGGAGCACTTAGGTGCCCGCATGTTTCCTTTTTTTGACATGGGGTGTCCATGCTGTGTGGTGTGACTGCATTCATGACATAACCATGGACCAACAGGTCCCATCCATCGACCGGGAGCCACTGGGGGCATGCCAGCAGGGTCCGCTTACTCCGTTACCCAGAGACCAACAGTTGTTGGGCGATGATCGGTCACATCGTATCATCCTTCCATGCTGCCTTGCATCTGGGTTGGGAATATGTATGAGTTTGTGGTATCTTGTCACGGCCCCGCCCTGCTCTTGATTTGCTTTTCACATCCACTGGGATGATGATGGGCTGGCTTTTGTTGGCCGATCTCATGCCGTTCAGTGTGTGTGTGTGTGCTGAATCCGTTGATCCCCGGCGTGGGTACATAGTGCAGCCGGTCTTCGTCTTGCTACGGCTGCGGAAATAATTCATCATTCTCAGCCTCTTGGGGCAGCCCTTGGGGATTCCGGCCGTATCGTGGGTGGGCAAGCTCTCTTGAGACCAGGCTCTAGGGCGGGTAGAGGGCAGCCGAGTGTGGGCTCGGTGGTGAAGCGATGGCTCGAGGGGCGGAGGTGAGCCGGCTTCAGAGACACAGCAGCAGTGCGCCTAGAGGGCAGTTGCAGAGGGGCTCAGGAGACCCAGTGAGGCTCGGGGAGCAGAGGGGAGGTCTTGCGCGCAGGCTTGGTGGTGGAGAGATGACTCGCGCAGCTCGGGGGGCAGAGGTGAACCGGCTCCTGAGACACGGCAGCAGCGCGCCGGCGGTGCGGATGCAGAGGGGCTCGGGTGGCTCAGTAAGGCTTAGGGGTTCCCATTCTTCACTAGTGAGCTCCGGAGAATCCGGATAAGTGTCCCGAAGTGTGTGCTGAATCCTTTGATCCCTGGTGAGGGTACATAGTGCAGCCGATCCTTCATGGTTATGTGATGCCAAAGGAGTTGGTCCAAGGATAAGCCACACACAGCCGGACTTCGTAGCCACACACCTGGGAGTCCACCTCGACAAGTATGACCACACACAGCCGGACTTCGTTGCCACACACCTGGGAGTCCACCTCGACAAGTATGACCACACACAGCCGGACTTCGTTGCCACACACCTGGGAGTCCACCTCGACAAGTATGACCACACACAGCCGGACTTCGTTGCCACACACCTGGGAGTCCACCTCGACAAGTATGACCACACACAGCCGGACTTCGTTGCCACACACCTGGGAGTCCACCTCGACAAGTATGACCACACACAGCCGGTAGCGCAGCGACAAGTGGCCTTTCATCAGCTCGTCCTTATCTCACCCGGCGAAGTGCTGGCCGTGCCGGAACTGACAGTAATGGAGCGTTATTGGGACAGCGACAGGCAGCTGGTGAACTCTCGGCTACTGGTAGGGCTCGGGAGCAGGCATATATAGTGGGGACAGGACGCCAGGTCGGGACAAAATAGGAAGTATTTCTCTTTTGCTCGAATCCTCATTTGCCAAAGGCAGGCACTGCAATACATTTCATTAAAATGATTTTGTAAAGTGTTTAAAATGCATTTTGTGCTTTTTACATGCTTTCTAAATTCATGTTTTTGATGAGATGTCCAGACTGTCTGTGCACGTCACCAAAAGGAAAGAGTCCTCTGGGTCGGGAGCGGTGGGAAGAGCAAAAGGAACAGAGCTGAACAGGCGTGTCGCTTCGTGGCTACTTGTACATCCTGTTTGTGTCACGGAGCTACATGTGTCATTCGGCTCTACTGCAGCAGGAGTCACGGATTCTGAAAGTCTGAAACCACAAAAATTCTGTTGCACTCCAATTTGAACATTTCTCTTTTGCTCGAATCCTCATTTGCCATGAAACCAAAGATGAAACTGTGAGGCACACAAAAGAAATCTGATCTCTGTCACTGTGACCATGTTAACCAAGCGAAGTTGTAGTCCATGTCTGCGTCCCTCAGAGCTGTCGGGTTGATGTAGTGTTGCACTGCCGAAGAGAACTGTGACCAGCCTCCCAGGAAGCACACTTTCTCCATTGTAACACCCACAGCTCGAGCACACGTCGTGGCACCCTTCCGGGTGCTGTGTGCAGAAAAGTGACCTCCTTCAGGAGGTCTGCAGTCCAGCTCGCTGAGAGCTAGACCAATCCAGTCATTTGCCACGGAAGCCTTGAAGTTCTTCGGGTCCTCGGGTAGCAGCCAGTAGGCGTCAGGTTGAGTCTTCTCAGAAATGCTCCAAGCTGTGTCACGGTAGAACTCCCAGTGCTCGATCAGCTCCTTCAACAGAGCCACCCCCTTCCAGGGGATTGTAAGGCGTCGCTTCACTCGATGGTGTCGCCGTCCCTTCTCCTTCAGTAGCACCGCTGAGAACTCATCGTCGCCACAATGAACGTGCTGCCGTGACAACGAGGTCCCCGTGTCCGGTCTGCCGAAGGTCACAAAGGCCACAACCACGTAGGTAAAAGCTCGCAGTAGCTGCAGCTCCTCAGGCGATCTCGGATTCAACTTCAGCGCTGCTTCGTGCACCCGTCGTACGTGTGCTGCTGGCAGCCACGTCCGCTGGGTCTCGATGTTCTCCTCCTGCACCGCCAGCTCCGCCTGGATGGTCGCCATCCCCTTCACAGCTCGGGTCACAGAGCGCCCCTTCGCTGGTCCAGAGAAACCAAGGTCCTCGTGGTAGTTGTTGATGGCGGACAGGTACGGCTGTAAGGATGCCGACTGGATGTTCCCGTCCTCCAACAGAGAGGCGATGTACAGCAACACAGTCGCCTCCGACGCTGGCAGCCACGGCCGTTGGTCACGCTCACAAAATAAAATGAATCGCCGTGCCTTCGGTCCGTAGTTGTCCTTCGTCGTGTCCAGCAGTGCCTTTTTCTGCACCGACACCGCCAGTTCGGTGAGCCGGGAAGGTCCCAACTCACCCCTCCACCGCTCACAAAGTGAGTGCGTGAGGAAAGTTTGTACAGCACCACCGCGCTTGTACTCTTCGTAGTTGCCTCCGCTGCTCCGCTCGGTGTTCTCGCCGTCCGCGTCTGTTGTCTCGTCCGTGCTGTTGATGATTTTGAAGTTCTCTTCGGACAAGTCTAGCGTCTCCTCGTCGCCGTCGTCGTACAGCACGTGCGCCTTCCCGTCCTCGTTGAACTCCTTCACCACACCCGGGTAGAAGCAGTCATCGTCCTTCCAGAACACCTCGATTCTCGTACCCACGGTCACCTTGCTTGCTGTCGTACTCGTAGCAGAGCTTCTTCGTACTTCAGCAGCGCAGTAACTCACGGGCGCGCCTCGATGAAGAACATCACAGCGTCCCATTTCGAGGGCCCGAGCAGCTCGGACCCTCCCAGCCTGCTCGGAGTGAACAGGTCCCTGCGCCGTGGCATGATCACCACCTCGGTGGCCAGGGCTTCCAGCTCTCTGAACCAGGACTGTCCCGGCCAGTACGGAGCCACCACCGTAGCAGCGGCCCCCTCCTCCCGCAGCTTGTGCGCCACCTCGTCCAGCAGCGCCCACGGGGGTTCACCCAATTGTTCTCCCCCCGCCAGTCGTACGTCAGAGAGTCCACACCTTCGCACTTCGGGTCTTTCCACGCAGCGTAGTACCGAGGAAGCTGCGCGGAGATCTCGGAAGCGAACCGGTCGACTGTGTAGGGCCCCCACTGCTTGTTGGCCCACACGAACCAGTCCCGATTCAGCCGCCAGTCGTCCAAATCCTCGCAACGCGAAAGGTTGTCGGCCCACACATTGGCCTCGCTGCGGATGTACCGAGCCTGCAACTCGATGTCGTGCAGATCCAGTAGCAGCCAGAGTCTCCTCATTCTCCTCATCAGGTCCGGGTTCCTGGAGGTGAAGTGTGACAGCATCGCCACCACCGCCTGGTTGTCGCAGTAGAGCCGTACGACCTTGCCCTCCAGCTCCTGCAGGAACGCCTGTACGGTCTTGTACACGGCCTCCAGCTCCAGGTGTGTAATGTGCCAGCAGCGCATCTCGTCTGGCCAGAAACCTCGCGCGGGGAACTTCAGGTTCAGCACTCCTCCCCACGCCGTCATCGAAGAGTCCGTGTGCACCTTCACTCTCGTCGGGGATCTCCAGATCTTGCGCCCGTTCCACCTGCTCATCACAGGCAGCCTGGACCACCATTCTAAGTCCCCCCGAGCTGAACGCGAGATTTTTACCTTCGCTCCCCAGCTGCGTTTCTCCGCCAGCACGAAGTAGAGCTCCCGTAGGTAGAGCCGCGCCGCTGGTACTGCCAAGTACACGGATTGGCAGAGTCCCGTGAAGGACGCCAGTCTCCTGGCAGGAATCCACCTCCGATTTCTCGCTGCGTCGCACAGGATCTCCTTCGCCTTGGTGTGGATTTTGTGCACCCGTCGTTCTGTCACACGGAATTGTCCCAGCTTCAGGTCCACCTCCAGCCCGAGGTGCTCCACCACCTGCGTAGGCTCCCAGTGGCCCTTCTTCTCGTTCCGCCGTAGGCCAAGTCGATGAAGCACCAGTTGAACTTTTTCTCGACGCAGAAAGCCTTCTCGCTGAGAGTCGACCAGCACCAGAAAATCGTCCATGTACGGTAGTACTCGCATTCCGCTGTGACGGTTCGCGTCCCCGCCAGCACCACCGGTCCTGCGACGGACTGACCATCGCTGTCGTACTGCGGAACCGTCCCGCAGTCTCTTGATTTCTCTGCGATCCTCCGCTGCCTGTGGAGAACGCAAAGCCTCCACCATCACGCGTACGAACTTGCAGAAAACTCTCGGAGCGTCGCTCCATCCGAACGGCATCGCTGAACATTGAAGCAGGTCCCCTTGCAGGTCGAACTGCATGAACTTCTGGAAGTCCGGGTGGATTCCCAGCGCGTGAAAACCGTCCTGGAGGTCGAAGCTGAAGCACCAGTCGCCCGGTTTCGCCAGTCTCCTTAGTTTCTTCAGCGTCTCCATCTTCACACGATTTTTCACACACCACTGGTTCAGCCATCGGAAGTCCACCACCAGTCTCCACTTGTTCGTACCCGGTTTTGGCACTAAAAAAGCGCGAGAAACGTGAGATCTTCTCGTCGCTCTCGTCCAGGCACCGTTCTCCAGCAGCCTCTCCTTCTCCGCGTCCAGCCACACCTGCTGCTGCCGCGTAGCATCCCTCAGTGACACCCCATGGTCGAACGGAGGCGGAGGCTTGCGCTTCCACCTCAACTTCACCCCGTGAGTAATCCATTGCATCACCTCGGAACTGGCGCCCGCCGCACGCCATGCTCCCCTCCGCTGTCTCACCTGCTGTTGCACGGTGAGGTTCCCCCGTCCAGCGCCCGGAGAGGGCTGTTGCGCTGGACGGGGTGGCGGCACGCACATCACGCATCGGCCGCGGGCTTTCCGCCCCGGCCCTTGCCGCCGCCTTTGTCGGTAGGCTGCTTACCGTCCTTCTCCTTGTTCTTACGCTCCTTCCAGCGGTCGCGGTCCCGTGGATCTTTCACAACCCGCGTTTCCGCGCTCGCTGCGTTCTTCGACGTAAGGTTCAGCATCGCCCTGCCGCGGTTCTTGTCGAAGTCGTTCAGCCATTGCTGCAACACCTCGTCCGCCACCACGCCGTCTGCTGCCTGGTAGACCCTGTCCTCCACGAACTGCAGCTTTGCGCGTAGAGCGTCTGATCCTCCACGCTGCGAAGAACCAGGCTCCTGCTCCAGCTGCCCGCGCAGTTCCAGCATCGTCCAACGGTTGCAAAGCAACGCGTACACGCCGTGGACCGAGTTGGTAACCTCGTGGAAGTGTCTCTGCCATTCTCTCAGCGTCAATCCGGAGTCTTCGTTCACGTCCAACGTCTGGTTGCACGCGTTCACCACGTCGTGCAAGTAAGACAGCGCTGGAGCCAGAACCATGCACTCGTACTTCATCGAAGAGTTGGACTTCTTGGAGAGCGCGTCGTACGTCTTGCTGCCGTGCAGGTCGTACAACTGCGGCATCCTCGTTGTCAGTGTCGCCGGCCGCGGTGGGAACGGGTTGACGGAGGCTGCTGGCACGTAGTCCAGCTTCTTCCTTCTCTCCAGAAGTTGCTCGGCGGTCTTGGCTGCGGATCCCGGGTCAGAAGTCCCAGGCTTCGCTGCCACCTTCGCCTCCAGCTCAACGTTGATTTGTGCTTGACGTTGAAGCTCAGCACGCAGCAGTCGATGATCCTCTGCCTGCTGCCTCTGCATCTCAAGCAGCTCCCCTTGCTGCTTTTGCATCGTCAGAATTTGTTGTAACAGCACGTCCTGAGTGGACGGTGCTGCCGGGGAAGGGGAAGCCTGCCCGATGTCTGGCTTCCCCGGGAGGGGAGGGAAATCCTCTGTAGACTTGCCCTTCGAAGAACCAGCCATTCTCTCTCCCTCAGAGGAGTAACAGTGAAGTCAATCGTACTGTCGTAGCCGCTGTGAAGCCGTCGTTTGAAGTCGTAACGCCGTCCCCGCGACTTCTCTGTCAGATCTCCTGTCGTCGTTCGATCGCCGTCGTACAACCAAGTGGTCTAGTCACTACCTACTCTACTGTTTTACCGGTGAAACAGGTGAAGAAAATTACAAAATCGGATTTGCAGTGTGCCTCACAGAGTACCGTAGGTACCCGTGAAGTTCCTGTTTGCAAGAGCAAAAGGAACAGAGCTGAACAGGCGTGTCGCTTCGTGGCTACTTGTACATCCTGTTTGTGTCACGGAGCTACATGTGTCATTCGGCTCTACTGCAGCAGGAGTCACGGATTCTGAAAGTCTGAAACCACAAAAATTCTGGTGCACTCCAATTTGAACATATCGCCCATCTGTGGCGCAGGGACCAACTGTGCTGCCGCGGTGCAGAACGCCTGCAGCGGGTTTCGTTTCGTGATGGGGGGAGTGACGGGGCTTGGAAGCTACCAATGCTGCCAGATGTCCGGTGCTCGGAGTCCTGGGGCACAGGCACAGGACCCCATTTTCAGTCCCTCGGGAGAGCACTTCTGGATGCTCAAGCGGATTGCGGGGTATGCAGGCGGATCTTCCACGTGCCTCCGGGGCCGCCGTGCTGCGCGGTGGGGGCTCGGATCCCTGAACCAGGAATCCGGAGCGTTGGCTTCGATTCTCTGCGAAAGCTTTAGGCCGTCAGAGTGGGTACATAGAGGG
>LGRX02033908.1:0-28413 GCA_001247695.2 Cymbomonas tetramitiformis | reverse complement strand
ACATAGAGGGGTGAAAGCTTTAGGCCTTCAGAGTGGGTACATAGAGGGGTGAAAGCGAACTCCTGAGGCAGCTTGGTAGCTAGGCCCCATGAACCGATTGGTACGGGTCGTCTGGGCAGTCCGGAGGAGGGGGGCCGTTTGGGCAGTCCGGGGAGGGGGCCATCTGGGCAGTCCGCCGGGAGGAGGGGGGCTCTGGGCAGTCCTATGAGGGCCAGTTCAAGCAGTTGGGAGTGAGGGGGGGCTATCTGGGCAGTCCGGAGGAGGGGGCTGGATGTTCTGCGTGATGCTTTGGCGCCTTTCTTCTGGCGGTACCGCCTCTTTGTCAGCTGCGCGGGCCTCGAGTAGGTTCGCTGCTGTAGTTGCGCGGAGGCAAGTGGAGCGGTCGCGCTCAGCCGCTGGAAGCTGCCTTTTCTTAGATTTGGCCGGGAGCACTCGGGCGGCCGCTTTCAGTCTTGCTTGGATTACTCTTTGCTATCCAAGCCAGCCGTGCTTGCTGTGGGCATTGTCATCCAGGGACATGTGACCAGAGCACTGCCATCTGTTCATGTCATGGGAGTGCTGTCATCTGGGGGCATGTCACTAGAGGGCTGTCATCCGGGAGCATGTCACCAGAGTGTTGTTATGTGGGGGTATTTCATGAGATCGCTGTTATATGGGGGCATGTTACTCGACGGGTATCATCTGTTGGCATGTCGGTTAAGCGCTATCATCTTGGGGAACGTTACGGCATGATACGCGGGTATGGGTGCAGGCGTACTCAGCATTGGCAGGAAGTGTGGTGGATCTTCTATCCACAACCGACTTTGCAGAGCATGTATTTCCTTCGTTGATTCACTTGAGTTTGGATCCAGTGGTAAATGTTCGTTTAGGCACCGCAAGAGTGTTGGTCACGCTGCATAGTGAGCACAGCAGAGTTGATATGGAGACTGTTTTTAAGGGGATTGGAGAGACTTTAGATAAACTTAGTAGAGATTCTGATGGTGAAATTAGACATATTGTAGGACACCAACTTGGTAGGCAGGCAAGCCAAGAGGAGCTGTAAGTAATGAATGAAAGTAACGAATGCACACATGAGAGGACACCAACTTGGTAGGCAGGCAAACCAAGAGGAGCTGTAAGTAATGAATGAAAGTAACGAATGAAAGTAACGAATGCACACATGAGTATGTGACGGGAAATAATGCAGTAATATATATGCTACCCGGGGATGGGTACTATCATTATATACTGTTGAGCAAAATAGCAAAAATAGTAACTAGCGGCACAACACATGTATCTTGCTTATTTTTATACTGATTGCTAGTGTGTTGTGATCATGCATTGTTTTGGATGCTCGGGATCTTTGGCTAATTTCCCGAAGGCCCCGCATTCTGTATACTTTCGGCCTGTTCGCGGAATACAGTCTTGCAGCATTTTCGTCATGTTTGTTTCCAAAACCTGTTCGGAAACTTGAGTTTTTTTCAAAATGATTGCTTCCGAAAGTTGGTAGGAGTCTATACCAAATCGGTATATTTGGATGAGCAAATATATAGGGCTGACCGGTGATAAGAATATATTGATGAATGATAAAGATAATCGGAACTAACACCTAATTAACCTGGTAACTGGAATGGAACCTAGTTACGTGTGTCACTGATGACACACAATGGAACCACGAGACAGTACGGACTGCAGTTTAGGCAACGGCACACGGACTCCCTGCCATGGCTGTCTGGCCTACTTATACCACACGGCCTATGTCCTGAAGGAGAAGATGCAGTCGGTATAAGTAAGTGAGTCTACAGAGCTGAGAAATGTTAATCCCTCACTACTTGCACTTGACCAAATAATAACCAGAAGCAACAAGCTGTACACAAACCGCTGAACTGCGCAGTTCTGACACAATAAAGTACTAGGTAGCACCAACTGAGCCTGTGGCATAGACTGACATGACAGACCCGATTGAACACGTTAGTCAGTCGACTCCGTCACATTCCTGATATATAGATGACATCACTCGACGCATGACCTCGTGCTAGCTCTTGCTCTGCATATTAGCGGATCTCTCTTTGATTATTTTTCACATCACGGTATCATATCCTTACCACCACTGGTTACTTACATTTGCAGTTGATATTGTTTAATACCCGTTCCTGTTACGATAGCTTGTACCAAACACAGAGGCGTCTGATATAGGAGATACATGCCGCGACTTAGTACGCCACGCTTCTCGCGGCGCGAAGGGGGCAGTCGTCCTTCAGTTGGACTGGAAGTAGTCTGCATCTCACACATGTGACAGGAACCCACCTCGATCGCAGTAGGGGAGACACTTAAGACAAAATCGTTTAATAACAAACATACGGAATTGGACATTATTGTTTGTTTTGTAACTATCGGGTTCGTACAAATCTAAGTATCCCTCCGTCACCCTTACCACCCCAGCAGTTTTCTCCCGCCGTAGAAGGACGCGCCTGTTCCTCTGCTTCCTCTTCCCAGATGGGAGAGTTGACCGTTTCGGACGCTATGTGGACGATAGTAGCTTCTAGCTTGCTAACCTCTTCGGAGGGAGTTCTTGCACTCTCAGAGCATGGCCCATGTTTACAGCGTAAATGTTTTGTGAATCGTAATGATAGGAACAAAACCCAGCAATTTATCAATAACATGACGCTCTCGTTACCAAAGCATCCAACACCATTTATCCCCAAAGCATGGGTGCCCCTTTATGCAGGAGTCGATATAGCACATCATTCCTGGAAAGGCAATGGATCGATTTCCTATCAACATATCACCGCACAATGCAGCTAGCTGCAGCAGCACCTATTAGCAAGCCACGCCACACGAGAAGATGCAAGCGCTGAGAATGGGCGAGAGCAACTGTAGCCGTTTACCCCCCTGAAGCCATAGTGGCGATGCCAATCCAAAATATATTCCAAGGGATTCGGAGGCCTAGCAGATTGAATAACCCTCCAGGACACATCTTAGATTAATTGAAATGAATTGCCACCCCTAGAGTATCAACAGTAGACTCAATGGGTAGGATATCCAGGGCAATCCATGGTAAAAGCCGTACAGTGTGTTTATACCCTTACTACTGCACATACTCAAATGTTTCATCGTATGGCAGACTGAACTCATGGTTAATGATTGCACCTTGAACTCTGACACAAGAACCCTGCTATCGTACCACAAACACCAAACACACGGTGTGTGCCTCTGCTGGTGTTTTCATTGACATCTGTGATACAGCGCATGTAAATATTCCGTAGTTCTCAACACAAAAATCTAACATGGCATAACAAAAACATTTACGTTAGTGGATGTCTATGAGTATACCATCATGACTCTGTCTACGTTGGTGATGCACGTTTCCCAATCAGGCATCGGAATCGTATAATCGATTTCTGCATGAGCTTCTGATGCCTCTCACTTATTGCATCACCATTCAAGTCTAGCCGTGGCAAGTCTCCTTTTTCTTCAAGTGCCTTGGCCATTATGTCTAATTTGCCTTGCGCCGACTGGTCTGCGCTTATCCGCAGCTCACGTGTTTCTTCCCATTCTTCCCTGAATTTGAATTTGTCACCAAACACAGCCTTCATCTGCTGGTATACCTTCACCTTCTGCCGCATTCTCAACACAAACTTGTCCATCAAAAGTTTTCGCCGCACGCTATCAAACATCGAGTCCACCTGCAACAGAAGCAACTTGAAACGCAGGAAATCAGTGTGATCACACTCTCATCAACACCAGGTGTGAAAGGTGCGAGCAATCCATTTCAAGGGATCGTGCTGCTATGTTGTGAAATGGCAATAAAACCATGGGTACTGGATCGTGGCGCAGAGATGAATTAGTGCATCTCGGGGGCGACGCAAACCGAGAGGCCAAAATTCGACTATTGCATTCACCATCACAAATCATATGGCCATCCAATTTACACGTCTTTCGAGGCCATTGACGAGATTATCTCACCATCACCAGAACCCTCAGATGCGCACTTTCATTGCCGCCATCTCACCAGAACCCTCAGATGCGCACTTTCATTGCCGCCATCTCACCAGAACCCTCAGATGCGCACTTTCATTGCCGCCATCGAGTTTTGAAAGCACTCACAACATCCTACATTTGGCACCAAGCACCGATTCCTCCGGAGACCACAGCAGGCTCAGCGTGACGGCGCCCAGGGCGCACCTGCAGCAGCCCCTCATTGCTGGCGTTCTCCACAAAGTTGTCCAGCACCACCGCGATGATGATGTTCAGCAATAAGTAACTGCTGGCAAAGAAGAAGGAGATGAAGAACAGAGGTGCGCTATGCCTATATTCGCAGCTGGGACGGTATTTCGTGATCTGCTCGTCGGTGAGCTCCGAACATAAAGGCAGCTGATCGAGCTCGCTCAGGATGCTCGTGTCATACTCGAAGTGGCGCACGCGCTCGTCCAGCGACTCCGGTAGCACAAAGGTGGCATCCAGGCAGCGGAGTGGCGCTTCACATGTCCTGCAGCCAGTCATGCCGCTTCGGCCCATGAGTGACGTAGCCGCACCATGCCAAGAGAGTACTGGGAACATCATTGTACAAGTCCCTCCTCCGCTTGCCACAGCTCTTAGTGGTTCATTCCTGACTATTCAAAAAGCATTATTAGATGAGCTGAGTATCCTGGCGGACCTTGCTTCGTGACCCTCGTAGTTCAGTGGGTATTCTACGATGGTTTCTGGCACTCGGTTGCCCTACGTGGCAGAGCGGTCGAGAAACAGCAATGGATAAGTGCAAGAGGCACAAAATGAATTTGCACCTAATGTGGCATCGCTGTACTGGACTCTCCACCACACTCGGCAAGGTTCACTGTGCTTGTTATTTAGCTGACATATAACAGCCGCGACTGCAAGGCCTCTTCACAATTCAGGGTGTACGTGATGAACCTGACCGCTCAAATAGGGAATACTGAAATAAATATGGACGGCTACAGCAAACTTTTGTGTTACATCTGGCACTCAAACTCCGAGGAAACTTCTGGTCAAATTTGGCTGCACTGGCTGCTCTATGATTGCTCTCATTGAACAGAACAGATGACACGGGACGATCAAACAGCACACAGAACGATTGAGATCAAGATCGAGTCGTGTCGGGCAGATCGTAGCATTTCAAGATTTAGACGTTCCAAAACCTCAGCTCGGTATCTTTTGCTTGTTTCTGCTATGTGGCACATTACTACATAGACACATTAAAAGTGGACTTTTAGTGGTTTCCCCTAGAGAACAGAGCCGATGACACCTGACGGCACTGTGCAGGCAGATCGAGGCAGTATGGCAGTCTCGAGATGTGGCACGGACCGTATTCAGGATCCGCAGCTTGCGGAGCTGTAGCTTGCGTTTCTTAGACTATAGACTGATGTATCAGACATCGTGAGGGGGGCTCAAGCTCGAAAAATGTTGGTAGCGCTCTCGGTTCACGTACAGGGGCTATACGGGGGACTCTTGCTGAGAAGCCACTGCCGCTTGACAGCAGCAGCGGCGCGCCTTGAGCAACTCTGCGCGAGCCATCTTCGCAAATGAACTGATTACCGCTCAACGCAGTGACACTGCTCAGCTGCAAGGGGTTGGCACTGCACAGGAATCCTCCCTGGCCGGGGAACACGCACCCGGGGGAACCCCATGATGCCCATGATTTCCGAGAGGTTGCCCCCCCCCATAGCCCCTTTGAGTCCTGGCATGGCAATACAGAAGCTGGGCAATGCTGACAGCCATCCGCAGCCTGATCTACAAGGTTGAGCGCGCCACCGGCGTCAATTCAGGGGCTGCACGTGGCGCCGGGGTCGGGCTACGGGTGAAGCTCAGCCAGTAGGTGCCTGCCTGTAGGTGCCCGCCAGCTGGCGCTCGATCGCGGAGCCGGTGAAGACGTTCACGAGAGTGAGCAGCGCGCGGCTAAAGGTGGAATAGTTGTAGCAGGTGTTGATTGGGTCGTTCAAGTTGCTTGAAACCTCCAGGTCGCCGTACAGGTTCATGCCAAGCACCGCATACATGAACAGGAGGAGCAGCATGAGTGACGTCACGTTGAGAATCGCTGGCAGGGACTGGATGAGCGTGTTGAAGAGCGCGCGGAGGCCTGTCGGGGAAAGGCGGCGCCCCACACACCCGCAGCTTCGACCAGAATGGTGATTCAAGAGACTCGACGCGTGCCTTGGGCGCCAGCACAACCTGCTGTCACGCAGCGCAGCAAGGCCAAGGAATGGGGCGGGGCTTGCTTCGCTTTGGCGGAGGCTCCGGTACACTGCGCGCGTATCGAGATCTGACGAGGATGAGGCAGGACGAGGGCCTTGGGCATTCAGTCCGTAAATCATCTTCAGGGCGGTGGCGCCGAGGTTCGACAGGCCTGATGCGACGGACAGGGTGGGGACATGTGAGGGGGGGGCAGGACGGACCTCGCGCAGATTTGATCATCTTAAACATGCGCCCCATCCGCATGATACGAAGCGCCGAGATGTTAAACCCGAAGCTGGCGCCCACGGTGTCAAAGATGCTGACCAGCACAATGAAGAAGTCGAAGCGGTTCCAGGGATCCGCAAGGTAGCATCTCGGGTACAATGCATAGAGCTTGCAAATGGCCTGCCCACACGCCCCCCGCCACGTCCCTCCCCCCCAAAATCACCCCACATGGGCATGCGATGTCGGAGGAAATGCTGGGCTGTTCACCCCGGCTATCCCAGCTTCAATATCCTCGACCTGCACCTGGACCTTTGCTCCACACTGACCGTAAGATGAGTATCCGCGCCCTGTATCTTTGCTCCACGCTCACCGTGGGATCAATATCCTCGACCTGCACCTGGACCTTCGCTCCACGCTCACCGTGGGATCAATATCCTCAACCTGCACCTTCACTCCAAGCTGACCATAGGATCAATATCCTCAACCTGCACCTTCGCTCCACGCTGACCGTCGGATCAGTATCCTCAACTTGCACTTTCCCAAACGCTGACCATAGGACCAGTTTCCTCAACCTGCACCTTGACCCCCAAGCTGACTATAGGATCAAGTGCGCCCCGCGACATGGCATGTTGATAACCAAGAGCAGCCTTCGAGAAGTCCCCGGAGGGACCCGGCACCCCAGAGCAGCGTCCTACGCTGCTGGCAGGACGCGGAGAGGCCCGCCGCTGCCTTGCATCTATCCCTATCAGCATTGCTCTGCGCATTCTTGCAACAGATGCATTGCTGGCGCCCTGCTCTGTTCTCTAGGGAGCTGTCGAGCTGTCCACCTACTCCTCCCAGGACCCTATGCCGCGTCCCGATGAGAGGGAAGGTGTCACCATCTCCGCTCCCCTCGTGACCCAATCTCCAAAGACTATACCACTGCACAGCCCGAGAACTTATTCATGTCGGACATATTCCGGCCTTTCGCGCCACACGGCAGTATTTCACCCCTACAGCCCCCCTGGTTGCGTGTGAAGGCAGCGGGCTGTGGCACCTCGATAAAGAAGATGCCGGTGATGGTCAGGTTGATGGCGGCGAGGGTTTTGGTATAGCTGGCGGGTTCCCCCTCGTACGTCGCGGCCATGGCCAATGAGTTGCAGCAGATGCACAACAGGATGAACACCTCCATCCTCGGGTGCAGCATCAGCAATCGCATGTAATGTCGGGGGCCTCTGATGGGGAGGTTGAAATGGGCCATGGGGTCTGCGGCGCGGACGGAACGCATGCGGATGGCCGAGAACCACTGCCGCTGCGACTCCGTCTCGAAAAGGACGGCGCCCCCGACGCTGTGCTGTGCCTGTCCCCATACCGGTGACGCATCCATGAGGGGCAGAGCGACTGGCTCAGGGGTCCTGTTATGACGCTGCTGAGATCCAGGGGAGGGTTCAGGCAAACAGACGGTATCAATTCAAATATCTGGTCCTCTTGATAAGGTAGCATGCAGGGCGTCAATACATTATCTCTTCCAAGAAATAGGAGCGTAGTGGGAAACCACTTCGCATTGTTTCCGCGTCATCGAATGGAGGGCGACCGCCCCGGTTCGCCAAAGTCTCATTCCGTGCTCGAGGAATGATCAGCGGTCGCAAAACGTGACAGAAGCTGAGAAATCAGCGTCTCAACTCACAGCTTGTTTCAGATCCGGTCACAGTTTCAGGTGATCACTGTTTGGCACAGGAATGTCCGGAGGTGATTCGCGGATGTTGATCATGGAATTGCCACTTGTTCAAATCAGCTGGCGGTATGACAATCCACTGCAAGCATGAATATGGCCTCCAAAGAAACTGCAGAGGGAGCTGACAGCATGGAGGGCAAGGAGGGTTATCGGACCTGCTGGTAAAAGTCCACCACGACGGAAACTAGCAGGTTGACCCTGCGCGCCTCCCCAGCCACGCCATCCTCGCTTCAGCAAGGGCGCAAGAAGGGGAACAGCCGAGCGCTATGGTGCCAGCATAGCCTCCAAATCCATGTTTGACCTACTGCGCACCCTTGGGCGTCTGGACACATGCATCCAGCACCCGGCCTAGGCGACCCGGCGAGCATCAAGTATTCAGCACCAAGAGAGACGACGGTTGCGAAGCACACCAACGCGACCCGCTGCACGACAGAGTGGCGACCCGGTGCCTGTGTCGGCTTGCAGGCCCGCGGCGCCGCAGATGGCGGGGCGCACCACATGAACACCCCGAGCAGAATGAACACTATGAAGAACAGGGCCATGTGGGCGGCCCCGTCTTTGACCGGCTGCTTGTCGATGCCCGCAATGTCCATGGCATTCCACATGATGTCCGTCCAGCTGCACACATCCGCTCGCCCAATCCCGATCCTTGATTCAGCCCACATGGCGGCTCTGCTGCTTCATCCCACACTCCGCCGCGGGCAGGGCGCGGAGAAGCAGAGCATGAAACAAAAGGGCTCACCCCTGCCACACCGCAGATCCGGTGCAGGGGACCCGACAGTCCCAAGGGGAGCGCTGGAAGCCGGTGGCCCGGACTCACTTGTTGAGGGTGGAGGTCACGAAGAGGGTGAGGAAGGATTGAAGCAGGTCGTCGAAGTGCCAGATCGGGTTCCCCCACGTGCGCACAGTCCAAACACCGGACCCCGCCTCCTCCTCGAACAATCCGATGCAGTCCTCCTTGCGGCTGCGCGACGAGTCGTTGCAGAAGTAGAACTGCCCGCTGAAGAGCTGCAGGCCCATGATGGCGAACACAAAATACTCGAACAAGCCGAACAGGAGCACGTTGGAAACGCACGGGATGGACTCCACGAGCGCATTCACCACCACCTGCTCCCGCACGGAAGCCCGGCAGCGGCAACAAAGTCAAATCGGCGTGGGCTTGAGCTTGAGTGCGCCGGGAGATGATGATCCGGGCTCGAGGCCTTGGAGCTTGAGTGCGCCGGGAGTCGATGATCCGGGCTCGAGGCTTTGGTCCTGGGCAGCGTCACCTGCATGCTCTGAACACGGTGGGCCTGGGCAGCGTCACGTGCATGCTCTGAACACGGTGGGCCTGGGCAGCGTCACCTGCATGCTCTGAACACGGTGGGCCTGGGCGTCAGCATCTCTGACGGTGGGCCTGGGCAGCGTCACCTGCATGCTGTGAACACGGTGGGCCTGGGCAGCGTCACCTGCATGCTCTGAACACGGTGGGCCTGGGCAGCCACCTGCATGCTCTGAACACGGTGGGCCTGGGCAGCGTCACCTGCATGCTCTGAACACGGTGGGCCTGGGCAGCGTCACCTGCATGCTCTGAACACGGTGGGCCTGGGCAGCGTCACCTGCATGCTCTGAACACGGTGGGCCTGGGCAGCGTCACCTGCATGCTGTGAACACGGTGGGCCTGGGCAGTGCCTGCATGCTCTGAACACGGTGGGCCTGGGCGGCGTCACCTGCATGCTCTGAACACGGTGGGCCTGGGCGGCGTCACACCTGCATGCTCTGACACGGTGGGCCTGGGCAGCGTCACCTGCATGCTCTGAACACGGTGGGCCTGGGCAATGCTCTGAACACGGTGGGCCTGGGCAGCGTCACCTGCATGCTCTGTACACGGTGGGCCTGGGCAGCGTCACCTGCATGCTCTGTACACGGTGGGCCGGGCCAGCGTCACCTGCATGCTCTGAACACGGTGGGCCTGGGCAGCGTCACCTGCATGCTCTGAACACGGTGATCTGAACACGGTGGGCCTGGGCAGCGTCACCTGCATGCTCTGAACACGGCTGATGGCCTTCAGCGGCCGCAGCACCCGCAGCAGGCGGAATGTTTTCATTGCGGAAAATCCATCATTTCCTGCACGCCACTTCCTCCCCCTTCAACCGACGTGATGATAGCCGCCGTCTTGGTGACGCTGTCCTTTCCCAGCATGACACATGGGCGCGTCTGAGAGCACCGAGGGCTTGAGCGCCGCCCTGGCTTAAGGCATTTTTGAGGAGGAGGGCATCATCTAAGCTCAAAGGCCCCAGGGCTGGCTCGCTCGTCCTGCACTGTTATTCAACTTGCTGTAGAAGCGCGCAGGGCATGGCGCATCTCCAGCCTGCAAGAACAGCCGTACCTGCGAGACTCGGGATGGAAGATGACACAATAAAGAAGTCGAGGGCATTCCACCCGTTGCGCAAGTACGAGCCCGGGTGCAGAACGAAGCCCATAGCCGCCACCTGCACCACGCCGCAACACAATGCAGCACGCCTCAGATGACCCCGCCAGAGCCACAGCACGGAGTAAAAGATCTTTCTCTCCTCCCCTCCCTCGTTTCTGCGGCATCTCATAAACCCTGTCCCCTGTGGAAGGGCGAGCACCGCTAGATGGAACTTTCAGGTGCGTATCACAACCGTTCGTCTGGCTCACCTTCAGAATGCACTCGCACAGGAACACGACGTTGAACAGCAGGTCCAGCACTGCCAGAATCTGCGCTAGCGCGCTGCCCTCGTCGAGGCCAGGCTCGTCCAGCGCGAGGGAAATACTACTCGTCAAGATCAAGGCCATGATGACTCCTTCGAAGTACTTGGAAGATGTCAGGGATACCAGGAGCCGCCGGGCGTCACTGTCTGGCCGAAAGAGAAACAAGGATCGGTAGCCGGAGCTCTGCGCCAGGGGAGAAGCGTCAGTCGACTCGAGGATCCCGTGAAATGAGTCACTGCGTCGATTACAATGAGAACAGGGCAGGCATCGATTCTTCCAGGTTGGCTTGGCGATGAAATACTGTAAGGTTCAAACTTTCGCCACACTACTTTGGAGGGTGGCGGGGCCAGGTTTGGACCCACGCTTTTCGAGGCAATGAGTTGCCTGCCCAGGCGGAAGCCACAGCGAGGAGAAGTGGGCGGCTCCTCACCAAGGTGGTTGCGTCTTCATCTTCCGAGGCTTGGGTGGCTTCTATGGACAGGTCTGGAACCTTCGCGCTGCTCGCATGGGCGGGCTCCTCCTCCACACCCTCCAGCGAGAACCTTGCTAATCTGTCTGGGTGCTTGTCTATTGTAGGAGGGCTATCTTTATCTTCTGTGCTAGACCAAACATTGGCAACCTGGAAGCCTTCGACAAGGCCTAGGGATTGGGCGGTTTGTGGCGCATCCAGGTTGGCAAGGCCTTGGGATTGGTCGCTCCGTGGCGCATCAAAGTCAGCAAGGCCTAGGGATTGGGCGGTTTGTGGCGCATCCAGGTTGGCAAGGCCTTGGGATTGGTCGCTCCGTGGCGCATCAAAGTCAGCAAGGCCTAGGGATTGGGCGGTTTGTGGCGCATTCATGTCGAGGGATTGGGCGGGTCGTGATGAATCCAAGTCGCCGATTTTCTCTTTCCTATTTAAAGGTAACCCTGTTGCCCCCCGACCTGATCCTGGTCTCAAGGGTCCCAGTTCTTTGGCACCGCCCGCTATGGTCCCCTTCTCAACGGTCCCCCCCGGCGGCGATGCTGCGAGCTTACTCCACTTTGAATCCTGCCCAAAATCACTGGTACCCGGAAGAGTGGGACCAGTTCCGCTGGCGGTGGAGTCGGCATCGGTGCTTGACGCGGAGTCTGCCAAGGTTCTTGCACCGGGGGACCCCTCGTTGCTCTTCGGAGCGGAAGGCGTTCCAGTGTCTTCCCGCAGTTCCTGGTCGCTTGCTGATCGGTGCGCATAGGTACAATACATAGTGGGGTCGAATAGGATGGTCTGCTCGGGTTCGTCTAATGACATGAAGGTGTTCTCTTGGCTGTGCTTCCCGGGTAACTGAAAGTGAAAGCAAAAGCGGAGCGTTGGAAGACACCCAGAATACACGGAATCGGACGGAGAAAACGCAAATTCCGCGCTCCAACTTGTCAGAGAGAGCAAAGCTTAAGAAGAGACAAGTTGGTCGGTGCCAAACCTCAACGAGAGGCGCATTCTGATCGCTCGTCGCATATTTGTCTGAGTTGAAATCCTGTTCAAGCAAACAAATCTGACAAGTTAACTCTAGAACTGGCTTGTGCAGGCAAAACTGCTCACGGCAGTTGAAAGAAACCTGGGAGGAACTCCCGGCGACCGGGCGACCGGTGATGTTCAGGGATGCTTCGGGGCCAACTTGCAAGAACGGAAATACTCCGGCGCGAGACATGGCGGCTGCACCCGACCGAGCACGAGACAAGATGAACCGGTCGCTGGCACTCCTTAGAGCAGGACGCTGACACCAGCAATTGCAAAACAGCGAATGCCAGGCAATTCGATCACAGCCTGGGAAGAGCAAGCAGCACGATTCAGAACTTACCTCACCCAACGACGCCAGCCAGTGAGACACCGTTTTACACTGCAAGAAAGTCGGTGTTGCGCAGAGTTAGTACACACTAGTAATACAACTACTCGGGCTCGATGGGTCGTTCCATCGACTCCGCGGGTCATTCCACTTGAAGGTAACATTGAATGCTAAGCACGGCAATAGATCGAGCTCATCGGATTCGTGCATCCACCTACAATCCCAGCTGCGCTCGGATGGGAAGGCACAGCATTCATGCATCAAGTGCTTTGCGCATGGCTGTGCTGGGGGCTTGATGGGCCACTACCTCGTACAAGAAGTCTCGGATTTTGGTCTTGTGGATGAGCTCGCACTGTGCAGCAAACTCGGGGATTCTCTCGAAAGCAGTCGGATAGGTATATAAGATCTTCCAGAAATCAACATTACGCAACTTGATGATCTCGACGGCAGAGGAACAAACCAGCTGATAGGAGCGAGGGCTCTCAAAGTTGGGGGTCCAGAGGCACTCCTCCGCAACTATATCCCCGGTGACCAGCTTTTTTACCCTGGATTGTTGCATCTGGGTCTTTTTGACGGGCACACTTCCCAACTCACGCACTTCGATCAGCCCGCTCGTAATGAGAGACATCGCGCTCACCGGCTCCCCGGGCTCTGCTAGAACGGTGCCCGTCGCCAAAGAGACTGGAACGAAGTTGGCCAAGAGCTCCCGGAACACCGCGGAGTTGCAGTATTTGAACGCTTTGTGATCTTGCAGCAGCTCCTTGTGGCTCGCCGGCGCGTCCTCCTCATCCCCGTCAGTGTTGTTCATGTTATCGATCAAGATGGCCATGAACAAGGACAAGAGGACGAAGTTGCCAATGACGATCCAGCCCGCGAAGAAAAAGGCCGAGCCCACTGCACACCAAGTCAAGCGAGAGGAGCTCTCGGTCAGTGCAGGTCCTGGGACCTCTGTGGAGCGGCGTCGAGGGGCCTTTCCGGTCAAAAACACTTTGCGCTGGATGCTGCGCTCGACTGCCACTGCGCCCCTTTGATAAACGGCAGCTGTGCAGGGTGAAATATATAGCAAGAGCTATATGCAGCATCACGGCCAATCAGAATCGAAGTTGCAAACCTTTCCATATGTCACGCCGGGTGAGCCTACAGATGTGAACTCAAGTTCTCAAAGTTGTTCCATCACGGTCCATAGATCACCTAGCCTATACACAATATGACTTTTATATTAAACACTCATTTTGTTATATAAAACTATTGTTACGAAATCTCATCTCTGCTTAGACCAAGGCTCTTCAGTCTGTGTCGCAAAATGTGGAAATCACTCATAAAATCCTCTCGATAAGGCAGCACGGTTCCCCGCCAAAGACCGTCTCCGTGGGTATGAGCCCTAGAGGGTGTGCGTAACTCGTCATCCCCAGCTGCTGTAAATTCCCCCTCTTTCAACGAAGGCAAAACCCCACAGCTAAGTGACTTAACAAGGCGTCGCAAGGCTCCTTGACAGCAGCGCCTCACTACGCAGCATCATATGTGTATGTCAACAAGGCGTCGCAAGGCTCCTTGACAGCAGCGCTTGAGCGGGTGTCGCATCAACTCTTGAGGTATCCGGGCTGTCACAACAAGCCATGACAGCAGCGCTTCATCACACAAAAGCGCTTCATCCGACACGAGCACCGTGATAACCATACGATCATGCAGCAAGGGGGGGGGCTGAGGGAGAGCCCAGGCAACCAAAAGGCATCCTTCTCAGGGAGCCGCCGCAGGCAGAGCAACGAGGACAGAGACAAGCAGTTGACTTCAAGATTAAGATTATCCGCCTCGAGTGAACGTAGCGGCACGAAGCAGCCTTCTGCACAAAGTGCATCGTGGGGTCTACCTCCAGCCGTTTCCATGTGGTTGTGCATCGTCACCTCCCAGGAGTTGCCCGTGAGAAGCTCAAAGATGGTTAACAAGGAGAAACCAAAGGAGTCGAAGGTGCGGCGCGTGCCCCTAAGCTCTGCAATCCCCCCGAATAACTGCATACCGAGGATGCAGAACACAAACACAAAGAGTAGCAACAGAATCATGAAGTCCGCGAGTGCCGCAAACCCTCGGATCGTAGTTTGCATCAGCTTTCTGAAACTCTCGATCTTGTTCAGCGCCCTGTGACCGGCCGCGCCACCCTCAGACAGCACACTGGTGCCAGCAAAGGCAGAGCGGGAGACACCACTGCACGCTCATCAACACTGAACCCTGAAGCTTTGATGAAGACAGGGGGAAGCCGTGAGGGCAGCAGCTGGCTCCCTTACATAGAGTTGCAGCGGTTCCACAGTGGTCCAAGGGATATCTTTCTGAGTATGATAGAGATGGTGTTAGGCTTGAATAGTTTGAAAAAGTCAGAACCTGTCTGCTTACCTTAGGCTTCGGACGACGCGAATGAGGCGGAACGCGCGCAGTGCCGAGAGGTTTGCGCCACTGCCCGTGAGTTCCATTAGGCTGATGATGTTCACAAACCCATCCATCGCATTGAAAAGGTCGAGCCAGTAATTAATGAAGCCCTCACCCAGCAGCTTGAGGGCCATCTCAAAGAGGAATGCAGCGGTGAAGATGTAGTTGCATACTTCAAGAAACTGCTTACACAGGTGGGACGCCGACACCCCCCTACCCCTCACTGCGGCTCTGCATGATAGTTGCAAGAATGCAGTTGAGAATAGCTGACGTCCTCATGCACGTTGAACATTTGTGTAAAGGGAACGATAGTAGTAATGTTTCAGGACGAGGCTCACCGTCGTCAGGCCTGCACCCATGTTGTGGTGTGTGATAGCCATGGTGAACGTGTTGAACAGGATGAGTGAGAGGATGACACCCCCGAAGATCTTATGGGTAACGATCTTCTTGAACGGATCTTTCCAGGGGGGATCCATTTTGTATATAGGCATCCACACTGCTTTCATGGGATCCAGCACATTCACCTACAGAAGCAAACGCAACCGGGCACATCGATGCCCACCACAAATTCAATAACTCCAGTGAAAACCTGCAACCACACGACAGCAGTTGAAGACTTGGAATGAAAAGTCGCATTGCAGACAGCGGCTAGGCTCCACTTGCTTTTTTGACCGATGCTGGTGTCGCCGCAGGATCGCACCTGAAGCCAGGTGCGCGGTGGAGTCGGTTCATCAACGTTTTCTTCGGCGGCTGCCCGCTTTCTGCGCTCCATTTCCTGGGCCTGGGAGAACTTCGCGCTGATCACCGCCACCAGCAGCTGCACGCTGAAGTACGCCCCAAAGAGGATGAGCCCGATGAAATACGCCACTGCGCTCGTCTCCCCGACCGCATCCGCGAAGGCGAACATCACCCCATCCCAGCTTGACGTTGTGATTATTTGAAATATTACCAGGGAGCCCCAAGCGAAGTTGTCGTAGGAGGTGAAGCCTCGGAAGGGACTCTCTCCGCTATCTAAGCACACTTGATTCGCGTCGCAGGAGCGGCCCGCCCCACCCCCGCCGAGATCGCACCCCCTGAGCTCCTCCCCGGGGCCCAGCTGATCCCGTCCTCCGACATCCCAGTAGCAACGCCCTTTCACTTTCCCCAGCCAGAGCTGCATGCCGACGATGCCGAAGGTGAGGAACAGCCAGGCCAAGAGGGAGACGACGTCCATGAGCAGCGGCACTGAGTTCAGCAGGGTCACCACCAGCACGCGCACGCCCGGCATTGAGTCGATGGAACGCAGCGGACGCAATGCGCGCAGCGCGCGAAGTGTGGTGAATCCGGCCAGGGCGGGGATCTGGTCCATCCAGCCGAAGCCGACCACCATGAAGTCGAGCTGATTCCAGGGGCTCTTGAGATACGCACGGGGCCCTAAGAGCAAACCATGGGCGACCACTTTCGTAACAAGCTCGAGAGTGAAGATGATTTGCAGAACCTGAGCGACCAACTCAAGGTTCGCATTCCACTCTGCCTCGGGATCCTGCATCAACGCATTCAAGTCTATTTTTTAAGAAAAAGAAACAAACATGGACAGCTCCGGCCGCCGCCGCATGTCTGCAGATGCATGCCGAGGTGAAATTGGGTGAAAGAGAGAACGTGCAAGCTAGAACCCCGGATGAGTCAACCGGAGCTGCTTCAGGTTGCCGTGCTAATCGTGAAAGAGCGCGTGCAAGCTTGACCCCGCAGGTGTCAACCGGAGCTGCTTCAGGTCGCCGTGCTAATCGTGAAAGAGGGAACGTGCAAGCTTGACCCCGGAGGCGTCAACCGGAGGTGCTTCAGGTTGCCGTGCTAATCGTGAAAGAGAGAACTTGCAAGCTTGACCCCGGAGGCGTCAACCGGAGCTGCTTCAGCTTCCCGCGTCGAAAGTGATTGTGGTGTCGACGGATATCACTCGTTCTCGCGAAGATTCAGGCTTGTCAACGTCACCTAAAACTTGGAATGAGCGACAGTGCCACTGACACGCCTGCTATGCACAGGGGGTTGTCCACTGCAAACAGCCGCTCTCTGACGGTGTCCTTGCACCAAAAGTCGCGCAGAAGTCGCTTAAAAACAGTGAGTGGCAGAGGAACAGGCCTTCTCTGACGGACGGCTTCCGCCTTTTTTTTTAATAACACAACCTTGTGGACTTAAAGAGAACCTAACATGACGCATACTGATTGGGTTGGTCCCTCGGGCACATGTTTGTTCGGAACATGCGCTTGTCGCTGGACTCGAGGGAAGGGAGCGATGTCAGAAGTCACTTCCGAAGCCTGTCACCCTCCGGAGCCTTGGCGACTTCCAACGTTTTAAAGCCCGACCTCGTCAAGGCTAGGCCCTTTGTGTGCCCCCCTCGTCACATATCACCATATATCACAAATACACACCCCTCGACAGAGAGCGTAGGGTTTTCTGTTTTCCTTCTCTATTCACCACAAGAAAAGAAAGTAACATATGTGCGTCGTACAGGAGACATGATGAGCTTTTGCCGTGTCACCGCAGCATATGCACAAGCCTGTGCCAGCCGGCAAGTCGCTCGTATTCTATACATTCAGTAAGTGATGGGCCACTTGCTTGCAGACGAATGCAGGTGATGCAGATGGGAATCAGAGGTTGTGAAGGATTTGTGGAGTGTAAGGATTCTTGCAGCTCTCATCTGCAAAGTAAGTACCTGCAGCGGATCTTCCAAGGCCAACACCACGCAGTTTGCAAATATGAGGGACAGTACTCCATATTCAAAAGATGCAGTTGATACAATAAGTTTTGCGTTAACTCGAAACTGGTTATGTGCAGGCAGCACCCCACACAGCCTGCAGCGAGAAGACGAGTGGTTCAGTTAGATACACCTGCCACCTCTGGAACCAACGATGCCTGTTGGATGAGCACCACCTGAGATTGAAAATGGTCAACGCAGCTAGAATCCATCCGAGGAAGAAAATAAAACCTAAAACCCCCAGAACTCCATCCTAAGTCAGGGAGAAAATTACCAGTCACGATTGTCTAGGCGCACGTAACTTTTCCGGGATGTCAACAACAGCCGCCGTATACCCCTCGAGAGTACCTTCGTATTCGGCGAGGCCAAAGGCGAGGACCATGCCTGTAAGACGCCGTCCATTAAGTCAGCGACAACAAGGATCAATTGAGCGACTGAAAGCACAGATAGCGGATTTCGGACTGTCGTATGTTCACCTGGACCCGAACATGGGTTTCCACTTGAGCAACTGGAGCAGCCGCTTTGCTTTCCACACTACTTCCATATTTGCGCTTATCACCCCACGTGTGCACATGTCCTGGTGAGCGGCTCGTAGAGCTTATATCAGCTGTGTTAGAAGCACTGCATTTGGACAGGTCGTCCCCAGGTGATAAATTCTCCGTCGAGACCAACAAGAGATCTTCCGTCTCCGGGTGGCCCATCTAACCTCTGCGACAGCTCATGCGATATTCCGTCACGAAAACCTGCTCACACTTGAAACTTCGAAAAAAGAGTGGTGCGCGTTATCGGAACGAACTTGCAGAAAGCAGTAAAAGCATCAGGCTGTTAAGTTAGGCTCACCTCAGCTCAGAATATACTGGGTTAAAAAAACACCGCCAGCGTCCGAAGTCGGGGGTGGGGCGAGGCGCAGACGACTCATTATCAGGAGGTAAGAAGTCATAAATTTAGCTTTAATTTTCTCCATCTAAAGCCAAACGCTTATTTTTCAACATATTCCACTCTGCCTTAGCGCACGTGTGGAAGAGACGGTAAGCGAATTCTTCGGACAACACGTACCAGCTCTACTAAAGTTATGATCCAGACGGGACAAGCTTTCAATTTATTCGTTGAATACAAGACACTCTTTTTAAAGAAGGCATCCCTACTTAGCGTGGCGTCATCTCAACTCACTACACCTATATAAGTCTGTACACACTGAATCAGAAACATGATTTGGGCATGAAATGCACGCACACGGTCATATGAATCAAAATTGTACATAAACCCAATTATGACGTACGAATACAACTCAAAGTCGATGTCTGTTTTAAAACATTGTCCCTACGCGCATTCCTGTAGAAACAATCCTGCGGTTTTGCCTTCTGTTTTCGTTTTGAAACCCCCCCAGGCCTTTTCAGAAACTTGCTGCGATTTTACCGTAAACATATTTGCTTGTGACACAGCATCGTCTATTCCAGGGTTGTGGACTCGTTTGTCATTTCTATCTTGTTTATATTGTTTTTTAAACTGTTTTACTAATAAATTACGGTATGACAAATGTATAAATTGTTCTCTCCGGAGATTACAGTGCACTAAGGCCTATATAAATGATAAGTTTTATAGTGATACTAGGCGGATCGATCTCAAAAGGAGATCTCCACTAGGCCATCTGACCGTAGGATCATGTGCGCGACAATACTTCGCTTTTTGCATCCCAACATGTCATGCCACAACGCGAGGGTGGCGTCGCGATAAATGTACGCGACTGCAGTGGCACTGTCATCGTTAGCGTCTGGCGATCGTGAGATCGGAAGTTCGTCTGTGTCGCCCGTTGGGATTCGCGCTTTGCTGCTGCTGCTGCTGATTAAGTAATTTGGTCCGGTTCCAAATCATAAGGAGCAGAGGTCAAGTCTTATAATGATATGGGGGGCATGACGCTAATTATTTATAGTCTTATAATAATATATAGGGTTATCTAAGTTAGCTCCGCTCTGGTGAGCTACCCTAACTACCCCTAGCTACCCCCTAGCTACTAACCTACTGGAATACAATGAGCTGAGAGTCCCGATAGGGAGTGTCCAGAGACACGGTCCCCCCTGTCTAAGGCCAAAGCCCTTCAGACGGCAGGGCGTATTGCCTGTCCCGTGCCCGCCTAGAAGGGCACCGTCAGGGACCCCGGTCTAACCCGGGAGCCTGACGGAAAGAGTGATATGAGAGTATATATATAATGGATATATATACACGATAAAGTCACAGAATCACACAGTGCCGGGTGCTCGGAGACGGAATAACATTAAACTGGGAAGGCAGACATACGGACTGTCTAACTAGAGAAGGCTAAAGTGACGGAGACACGGTCGTCACGGGTGACACATGCCACACACCGTGAGGGGTGAAGCAAGGAGAAGCAGGCCCCCATACAGTGGGGGGGAAATCGGCTTCCCCGTGACACCATCTCACCCCGAAGGTGTGAGTGGCAATCCCAGAGCAAGCAAACCCTAAAACCTAAACCCAATGTTACTTAATGTCAGAGTTCAACGAAGGGCCCATTGCGGCCAGCTAACAGCTGGCAAGATGCGGTGAAACTCTGTACGTCATTAATGGCCAGTCCCGCCGGGAATTTCCCGGGAAAACGGGACTTCCCGATGGGAATGCCATACTTACGAGTCGAACGGGAATTTTGCGTGTTCCCGTCACATAAAGCGAGACTTCCGGGAATTCTGAGCAAGGCATGGTATCGGTCGAATTTTTTAAATATCGGTTACCAACTGATAGTTGAAAAAATACAATCGGTGAATAATGATAGGGTCAGCACGCCATTCATCGAATGATAGTGATAATCATAATGAAAGTATCGGTTGAAAGTGATAGTTTACTATTTAAGAATGTTGACTATCGACCGATAACGATAGTTATGCACAGACATATCGAACGATAGTGATAGTATGCTGAAGGCAACTAATAATTACCAATAATTGTCTAATTAGCGATAGTCAACATTGCGCGTAAGGCGTAAGCTACGAGCGCTGCACAGTGTGGCCAACCACAGGGTTTCGTTCTAGCTTTCTAGGTTCTACATACTCGGCTATTCAGCTTATCCAGGCACGGTGTGGCCCGTCAGCAGAGTTTGGCAGTTTGTGTATACACACGTTGTTGTACACGTTCAGCTCAACCAGGTAATCACCACAGTTCAGCTATTCTATTTGGTGTTCACACTAGCCATCATGATGTGCTTCAAGGTGCATTCGGAGGTGCACTTTTGCAGATCGCCATGCATCGCATGCGGCCTACTCCATTGAACAACCTCTCGAGCGAGCAGTGGAAGATCGTGCAGCGAGTGCTTCATCGGCTGCTTGCAATCGCTGCTTCTTTTCCTCGAGATACTTCTCGATCATTCTCCACATTACAGCCGGCCAAATTCTACACTGGTTCCCACGTGTCACAATGATCCCCCAAAGGGTTACCATCTACCTCCCAACTAACTAACCAAGTAACCATTGTTCGGTGCCATAGCTAGTCCTATCTCCCTTTACGCACGCGACAACATACGCGTGCTCATCGCTGCCCGCTGGGTCGAACGAATGGCGATTGTTGGGAACGCTTTACCAGCCCTTTGCCTTGGGCACGCAATACGACCTGCTCCGAGCGTGCTCGCTTTGAAGACCGGTTGCCACCAGCCCGCACAGGGGTCGTTCGGACCGTAGGTGCATTACTGCAGCTCGTCCTTCGGCTTGCACGGGTCATGACGCTGACTGACGATGGGATGACTTGAGGATGGTAAGTCGGTATGAGAATAAAATACTGTAGTAGTGAAGTAGTGAAACAAAGGTGTCACCCGGCGAAGTGTTCTTATATCGCCACCATCTGCCATCGACAAGCAAGGAGCGGATCACATTTCCCACATCCCATTGGCCAATAATCTCCGAATTCAAATGTAGGTGTCCCAAGCTGCACTATAGCCAAGACAGTGACTCCGTGGCCCAACAAATTAGGATGACGAGGGCCGATAATGCGGATTACGGGATGCGTGCCTTCATACGAATCGGTTATGGACAAATAGTTTCAGTCTCGGCATCGAACGATAAACGATAGTCCGCGTGGCACTATCGTATGATAATGATACCTTCTTGGCGCGCAACCGATCGATAGCGATAGTTAAATATTCGAAAATTTCATCATCGAACGATAGTGATAGTGACGCATTACCATATCGGTTGATAGTGATAGTGTGAAATTATCGCCGATACTTCGATATATCTAACTATCGGCGCAACCGATACCGTGCCTTGATTCTGAGGTGTTCCCGTCATCATTGAATTGTTGATTTAAAATTCATTAAAACAAATATTAAATTCCCGTTTCTGAAACGAGAATTCTCGTACTTAAGTTTGAAATACTTCACCGTAGGTTTCGTTTCACACAGGGGGGGGGATAGTTTTCAAACAAAAAAAATAATATATAAATATGTATATATAAAATTCCCACTGGGAATTCCCGTTTTCTATTTTTCATGTGTTCTATATGGAAGTTCCCATTCCCATTCCCGGTAGCCCCTCCCCCTGCGAAACGAAACCTAAGTTTTTTTTTCGTTAAGATTCATTGAAAAAAAGTGAAAAATGGAAAACCCCAAAACTCAGGTTTCGTTTCACATGGGGGTATAAGGAATGGGAATGGGAACTCATATAGAACTCATGGAATCTGCAAAACGGGAATTTCATGTGTTCTATATGGAAGTTCCCATTCCCATTCCCAGTACCCCCTGCTGGACTTCGGGTTTAGGCTTAGTTATTATGGGCTCTGACTAGCCCCTAGCCTGACCCTGCTTCCGTTTCGTGTCCGTGACATCCTAGCATTGTATTGTACAATAGTACAGTACAGTAGTACAGACTTGTTTCACTGTCTGGGTTTCCGAGAGCATAAAGCCTCGGCCAGACACTAGTTATAGGATTATCTGTTTGATTCTCAGCGAGCTTAGCCGGACAGCGGATCTGTCTTCCTCGCAAGTTATGGCCCGCACCGGCTTTCCGGTGATTCTGATGATGGCACAGCGCCTTGTTGTTGCCATGTTCGGCTAAGTAGGACGTAGGGGGGGTTGAGCGCCCACTTGGGCGGTGGTGTATTATTTGCTGGATGTGACACACCGACAGTAAAGACTGTCACCTGTCACTTCCTATAGTAGGCTGGGTGACCGTCACCAGTAGACGGGAAACACCCGTTAGTATTTATGTGTATCTCTTTTATCAATCTGGGACTCTCTTTTACCGTTCTGATATCGAAACCCTTAACTCAGGGTTTATTCTCCGTTATTCGATATATACCCCGACTATATATCTGACAGGTTTGACCCCACTTACGTTTTATTTAGCCACTGCGACACCGCGAGGATGATTGGCTAAAGCCGGACGCTTGGGATGGAGTGAGGCGCTCCGCGCGTGGGAGTGCCGGCAGTCGCGGGTATGGCCTAAGTTTTGTGGGTTGATTTACGGCTGGCTGTAGGCCTTTGAGGGCATCTTTTCTACGGGATTTAACGTTGGATTGGTTTACGCATCCTGGTTGGTCACCACACCGTTTCGTATCGGCCGCCATCTACCACACGACTTCTCGGAATTTCTGTTCTCTCACGGCAGCCGTATCGGCGACCCACCACATTTCTTGGCCGCCCAAGACTACCGCATTTTTTCCACGTCTTCTTGCCTCACTCCACCCCTGTAGTCTTCTTCATCATGGTTGCTTCTACTAGATCAACGGCTAGCATGGCGCATCGCCGCCGCACATTAAGCACAATCTTTGACTCCGTTGCTGCCAGGCATGCCAACACGCCCGCGACCCCGACAGCGGCGCAGCCGGCCGCTAATTCGGCGGGTGCTACATTTTTGGCATCGGTACGCACCTTGCAGCGGGAGCACTTCGACATGAAAGTGGCGAAGCACGTCCAGCGCAAGTTGTTCGACGGCAAGGAGGGGAGATTTTCCGGTGCGGAGCCCCACGCGGCGGCCATCTTCACGAGGATGGTCTCTGCCCTGCAGGCAGCATTCGTCACTGAGGACACCGGTTTCCTCCCGCTCTTCACATTGGACGACGCTACTTTGGCCGTCCGCGTGGAGGCCAACAATTTGTTGTTCTCCACGATCGAGCTGCTGATCGACCCCTCGTCGCCCGCGGCGGACTGGTTGGACTCGTCCAGCGCCAGCTTCCCAGCAGACGGTAAGCGTGTCCTACTCGAGTTCGCCCGTCGGATGATCCCGGTCGGGGACCCCTTCCAGGGGCAAGCGGACATGTTTGCCGTCCGCATCGTTGCGGGCGTGGACCCTCATGGACCCATTGAGGACTTCAACGCCGCGCTCAAGGCAGCGAGGACGAGATCAACGCTCCAGGACGAGGACGTGAAGTCCCTTTTCATCAAAGCCCTCGACGCCACCTTCTACCAACCGGTGGTGTCCCGTTTGCTCCTTCACGACCAGCGAGCCGCCCACGACCTACTCACCATTCAGCAGTGGGTGCGGGAGTGCTACGGCGAGCACGTGCGGGCGGGCACCGCCACCGCATCGGCACACCGGTACTCCCACGGCACGCATTTCATGGAGAAGGACGTTGATGGGTCGGGTGCGGCGAGCGAGATCGCGGACTTGCGGACAATGGTGCTCGACTTGAAGAGGCAATTGGCCACCTTCCTCGTCACCGCCGAGTCCGAACCGTCTCCGCGGGGGTTTACCCCTCGCGCGGACAAACCGGACCGCCGGGTCAAGACCCGTTTCGCAGCCTCGCCCCTCCCCAAAGGGGGGAATTGGTCTCAGTCCGTCTCGCGGAAGGTGGCCTTCCACCGCGAAAGCGGTGCGACAATCCCGTACTGCCAAAATCAGGTATGTGCTAAGGGGAAGGCGAGGCACTGGCACCGGGACTGCCCGAACGGGGGCAGGACCGGACTCTCGGCCTTCGCCTTCGCCGAAGAGGCCGAGAACTCCGTGTTGGCCGCGAAGTTTCAACACGCCATCGACAACAGCGACCCCGTGGAGTTCGACGCCCTCTGCATGCTTGCGGGCGGGAAGCCGGAGGTCTTCACCGATCTCTCCGCGTGCTCGTTCTGCGAGGAGGGCGGTGAGGTTCTCGTGTCCGCCGTCGCCGAGTTCTCTGAGATGGCGCACGCGGCTGGAACTTCCACGTTCAACATCAACACCTTCACTGCCGACATGCCGGTGGTGTCGGAGCCACCCGCGCACCCCCCGCCCGCGTCGGTTGAGTCCGAGGGGGATTGGACCGGTCCGCCAAACCCCTTCTGCCCTCCCGTCACCCGCACGTTTGCCGACTTCATTGAGGGCACGGGGATTGCGTTGGTGCCCGACGAGCCGGCCGCGAGCATGAACTTGCTCTCCGCGGTTGAGGCGCCGGAGCGCGTGATCGACTACGAGCCCGCGGCTTGCGCCACGAGCGACGATGACGACGGAGATGCCTCGATGACACCGCCGCGGCCACGGTACGGCTGCGGGAACGGTATTCCGAAGTTCGGAAGGTCTCTCCTCACTTCCTCCTTGGTGTGCGCACTCTTTGTCATTTGTGCCGCCGCCGCGCCGCATGCCGTTGCCGGTGTCGGTGGTGCCGATGCGCGCACATGCACGGGTCCACCGGTCGGTGGTGCTCCGTGGACTGCCGCAGCAATCCCGACTACGGGGGCTTCAACAACTGAGGCGGATCATGACGTGCCGTGTGCGATTCCGCCTCGTCGCCAACGGCGGGAGCAGAGGAGGCAGGGCCTTTACATGGCTCCGATGCCGTGGCATCCCGGACCGCCACCGCCTGCCGAGTTGTTTGTGGACGGCCCTCCGCTGTCGCCGGCTTCATCTTCGGATGACGAGGCTCCACCGTCGGGCAGCACTTGGCAGCATCCCGGTGCGGTGCAGCCTCCCGTGATCGAGAACCCGTCAATTTCTTCTACGAATGATTCATCACCGGCCCCGGGGGCCGGCAACTGCTTCACAGTCACGCTGCTCCGAGCCGGGCAGACAGCTCCGAAGACCACTAGTGGCTAGAGTTAGTCACGCCGTGCCTGCCTGGGAGTTAGCTGTAGTGTAGCCTCCTAGATGTGCAGAAGGGCTCTCTGAATTTGAGCTGTGTTTAGGGTTTTAGCAAAGTAACAGCAGTATCTGACAATCTTGCTGTGACCTGGGACCGCCCTGACCAAGAGTACAGGCCCCCAGTTGTGCTACAGTTTCCTCCTGAAGTTGAGTAGGGAGTTTGTTTGCTTCGTTCACTACTAGCTCCGGTCACCACCCTAGGTGGTGTGCTGGATGTGACACACCGACAGTAAAGACTGTCACCTGTCACTTCCTATAGTAGGCTGGGTGACCGTCACCAGTAGACGGGAAACACCCGTTAGTATTTATGTGTATCTCTTTTATCAATCTGGGACTCTCTTTTACCGTTCTGATATCGAAACCCTTAACTCAGGGTTTATTCTCCGTTATTCGATATATACCCCGACTATATATCTGACATTATTCTCGCAGTATGGCCTTTTAGCGTGGCAGTGATGGCGGCACGCGTTGTGCTCGCCTTCGCTGCGCAGGAGATCAGCGGCTTGTGACGGATTGTTTTTTTTACAGCAGCATCGTCGCGGCGAGGGTTGATCTGCATCGTGCGCCGCTGGCCCTGGCGAGGTCGCTCCACACGTTGTACATTTTGGCCGCTCTCATTTTTTCCGCTCACGACCTGTGAATTTCGATCTATTCTGCTGAGGCTTCTATCTGCGGATTATCTGGCCGCTGTGACAGTTCTTACACCACCACCCTGCTTAGCTCGACCTTTCCACTGTCTCTCCATCATGGTTGCTACAGCGAATAGAATGACGCGGTCTCGCGTCCGTAGATTAGAGACGATTTTTGATGATGTGGGTGCGCAGCACACTGCGACACCACACACACCGCAGCTGCCAGCTCCGACCACCGCAGCTGCGAGGGAAAATCTTGAGAAATGTCAGCAGCTGGCACGAGA
The DNA here is from genome assembly GCA_001247695.2 of Cymbomonas tetramitiformis. NCBI lineage: Eukaryota > Viridiplantae > Chlorophyta > Pyramimonadophyceae > Pyramimonadales > Pyramimonadaceae > Cymbomonas > Cymbomonas tetramitiformis. The sequence goes on along the minus strand of LGRX02033908.1, from coordinate 1,679 downwards.
CAATTTCGACAGGAAGGTGGCAAAGATCGTTGAAAATTCTCGGAGACAAATCGGACCGCTTCGCTGGGACAGAGACCGACGCAATTGACATTTTTTCGCAAATCATGCATGAGCTTCGCGCGCAGTTTCTGCTCCAGTCACAGGCATTTGCTCCCCTGTTTGACTTGGCCAACATGACTGTTGAGGCTAGGCATGAAGCCAATGAGATGCTGCTTTCGGCTCTGACGTTTCTGGCTCGACCTGGCTCGCCTGCTCGGCACCCTGTTAGGTGATACCGTTCCAGCAGGACAAAACAACACTTTGCAATTGGGCATTCACTGCGGCTCTCGTGTCGTGCGCCCAGGTCGCAGCACGAGCGGCTCCTGCGGTGAATGCCCCCAACCTGCCACAAGGCCAAGTTGGTGCCCTTCGAGCAGCCCAGCACAAGTTCACGTCGAAAATTATGAAAGAAACTGCGGGCAAAGGCGTGCTTCGATCGAGCACACGCATAGCAAAAAGGCATGGGTCAGGTGTCCAGACCCGAGCTGGCGCGTCGCCAACCATGAATTCCCACAACCTGTCATACAGGCCCGTCGGGGAATTCACCGCTGCCAACGCCCACAAGGGTCGAATTCACAAATACAAACACAATGAAAACTGAAGGAAAAAACATTCGGCTGCAATGCTGTCAAAAGGTTGCAGTCAGGTGTTCGGACTCGAGCCGGCGCGCCGTAAGCCGTGAATTTCCACAACCTGTCACCCAGGTCCGTCCGTTCGGGGAATTCAACGTTGCCACAGCCTGCGCAGGTCGAATTCACAAAGGCAAACATCATACAAACTGCTGGAAAAACATGGGTTCGGCTACAACCTCGTCAAACGGCAAAAGTCAGGTTTCACGGCTCGAGTTAGCGGCTACGGTTGTGCATTCCCAAACGCCGGTCACATACGGCGGTTTGAGCATATTCGGCAAGCAAGCCCTGCGATGTTCGAATTCGCATAACAAATGGTGCAAAATATGGTACAAAAAGGCCGGGCGCATCGTGCACACACGTGAATACCGCTGAGAGTGCATGTGACGGTTCGCCGTTGCGGGTGTGAATTTATGACAAACGCAGCTTCGGGCTATCTCGCCGCTAGGCGCTCAACGGGAAAAATGCCCCTCTGTGGGAATTCGCGAGCGTGTTGTGAATTCGCGAACGTTTTCGGACAGCTGTGGATCTCCACCGCCGCGGAACGGCGATATGCGTGTCTATTGCTGTGCTACGTAAAACATGTCAGGCGGTAATGCGCTTCTGCCACGCCGGCTCGTAGATTCGCAAAACGGGCGCGGGTCTAACTTGCACTCGCAGACTGCAGATTCAGGATCAGATGGAAGCATGAAAAGCAGAAAGGCAAACGAGCAACACAGGGGGCAATTCACAGATAAAACAAGCACAACGGCGCGACTTCGCACATACATCAGAGTGGCGTGCCGGCACTCTGGGGATCCGAACCAGACTCTTACAAACTGCTAGTGACAAAGCTCCCATGTGGATTCGAAGTATACGTATGCAAATATCACATTTAATACTAGGCCACAAGAGGCAAATATCACTATACCGCAGAATGGTTTTGAAAGGTTCGGATCTCCCTTTTCGAAAGCAGGAGCTAGCTAAATACTCAAGCGGGCATAGTGGAAGTCCGTGAATGCCATTGTCGTT